>WOVY01012190.1:0-127797 GCA_013436015.1 Rhipicephalus annulatus | reverse complement strand
ATATATATATATATATATATACAGCTGAACAGCTTGAGGTTTAGTCGTGCACGATTGAACATGCGCTTCGCGAAGTCCACATGGTGCGACCGAGTCTTTATGTCGCCGAGGCTTTCCCACTTTAATAACCGTTGGGAATTGCGATGGTGCATACTGTAAAGCATCAGTATTGGAGGATATTCTGGCGCTTACTGCAGCGAAATCCGCGCCTGGTACTGGAACTGAAGTTAATTTTTGTCCGATGATTAAAACATAACTTCAAAAAAGCTGCAGAAGATTGATCGTCTATTGGTTATTTGCAATGGACTCAAAATGGCTGAGGTCTGGATGTGCGGTTTATAATTTATTGCATATAGTTAAATGATATACAAGTAAAGCACAGACGAGGACCCCATTAATACACTGTTAACATATGCTTCCTAATCGAATGGAAAGCGTCTTTCAGTGTTTCGACACCGGCGAATAATCGATAATTCAATAGCAACTGTATTTGTTCTTTCCTGTCAACGTTCTCTGAATGCAATCATGACCACCCCATCACTTGTTTATTTGTGTTGAGAATAAAAAGAATGTCTTTGGCATAAATCGGCAACCTCACTCTTGATTTTACTCACCAGACTCACTCAGTCTCAAATCTAACCGTAAGTCTGGGACTGAATAAGCCAGGTGAGTAATATTTTGGGGAGTGTGTGTCCCAGTGAGTACCGTTGAGGAAATTTTTGGTACGCCTGAGTCCGAGTGGATCCGTTTGATAAATATACTGCTGAGCCTGAGTCCAAGTAAGCCATAAGTACAAAATATATATCTTGGGTGAATTTGAATGAGCGTCCCCTTTTATTGCCAACATATATCGACCAACACATATCTATATGACATTTAATCTACTCACCCATCAGTATTACTGTTAGCCTTATATCGGCTGAGGTTTATATACTCTAATCTATTCACGCATGCATCAACGCACTATTGATCAGAGGCGTAAGTTAGGGAGGCAAGGTGCCATGACCCTCCCCCCCCCCCCCCGACGTCCTTGATAGAAATATCTCATGTGAGCCGCTCATTTCATAAAAATGTCAATACTGGATCGCAACCACTCATAACTCCCATATGAAAAGTACAAGATCAACAGGTGAATCGTACAGCACGGATTTTGTGAGATATGGCCGTTTAAGAGCATGTACATCATAATCGAATAACCTAAATTTTCCCCAGCGTACTCACAAGTCAACTCACTCAGGCTCACCTAGACTCATGTCAAGTCGCCAGTCTGGGTGCGCATGGCTAAACAGCATGTTGGTGAGCTTGAGTCTCAGTGAGTTTGGTTGATAAAAAGTTGAGTTATTCTGAGTCCGAGTGAATATGGTGAAGAAATGTAATAAAAAAAAAACGTTTATTAAAAGAAAAAGAAAGAAAAAAATCACAGGATATTCACGGAGTGAATGGTAATAAGTGGGACGAAGCATGCGCACGTCCATTCATGCTTATGTCCGTCCATGCGTCCATCCATGCGTCCGCTCGTGCGTCCGTGCGTCTGTCTGTCTGTCTGTGCATCAGTCATCCGTCCATATGTCTGTCTGTCCGTGCGTGCGTCCGTTCGTCCATCCGTCCGTGTGTCCGATCGCGTTCGAGAACGCAGATGGCACGCGGGTAACACCGACGAGACGCGAGCCAAGGAAGCCGAGTGCAAGCGTATTCAATGCGCCCGCTGCTCTGCTTCGTCCATGCACCACCAACGACCCGACATGTACGGTGACGATCCAGAGACTGAGAGGAACTCGTTCCCCGCGGACTCAGGCAAAGCGCGCGCAGCAGCCAATCGAAGAGTAGCAGCAGAATAACGCCTTTTGGCGGTTACACGTGACCGGAGATACTACCGGTTACGCGTGACAAGGTTAGACTAAGTGGGGCTTCCCCCCTAAAAAAGGAAGAACGTTTAGAAGCAGGTGGGCTCTGGATGACTAGTGGCCCCAATACAGCTGAAGAAATTTTCTGTGAATATGAGTCCGAGAGAGCTCTCAGAGCAAAATATATTTTTTTGAGTGAGCCTGAGTGAGTTTTAACATTTCTGCTGACCTGTGGTCTTTCGCAGATACTTTTGACGGTCATCATTTCGCTAGAACATCTACTTTGACTTCAGGAACCAGTACGTAAGCAAATGGAAGACGCTCAGTGGTACGTGCCTGCAGGAAGAGAGACAGGTGGCTTCCGCGGCCTTCGCCGTAGCCGTTCAGGTCGGCCATCAGGCGCAGCTTGTAGCCAGGGGCGGCCGTGTAGAAGGGCGCGCTGACAACACGCGCAATCTCGCCGTTTTCCTGCTGCCTCCGCAAGACGCTGAAGGGCTTGATGTACCACACGAACTTGCCTTGCGACCAGGACCGCGACAGCATCTCCTCCAGCCTAACGTCTATGCTTTCCTGCCAGGGGAAAGACGCCATGCACTGCAACTTTAGTCTTGCGTGGTTTGGGGAGCCTCAAGGCACAAAACCTCTCGTGATATTCACTAGAGGCAACTGTGGAGCAGCGATAGTTTGGCCAACATGGTATCGTAACTATAGTACATGGATTCGCTTGCCGTAAAATACCGAAAAAGCGCCCCTGTCCAAGCGAGTGCTCCGTTCCCGCTTTCAGGAGATTTGAAGCACGCACCAATGACCTAGCAAGCACCTCCCTTTCTCCCCGTAATTCTTTTTCTTTCATCTTGGTTCCTAGAAACCAAAATTGTGAGAGGTTATATATATATATATACTATATATAATACTATATACTATATATCTCTATCTATATCTATATATATATATATATATTATATATATATATGTATGCACGAATCTTTGTACTTGTACACGGGGACATTAAACCCTAAAAGTTATTATTTCGATGTATATTTACAATGTGGTTCCTCGGGGATCAATTCTGAGTTGTCACAATTGTTGGAACACTTAGAAAATGTTTTTACCCCTTGTCTTGACACATGAAATTTCACACCAAAATTCTCTCCGGTTCATTAAAGACAACCGATGCATGTGTATAAAATAAAGCATTTCTTTACATGTACAAGGGTGCGTACTTAAAGACTCTTCACCACTATATCGAATTTTAGTCTACGACTAAACAAGCACTCCCCTCCCCCCTCCTTTCCATATAAATTCTGATTATCTTTTACCGCTGGGAGGGGGGGTACTTGCTTGGGATATTATGTTGGTCTACGTGCTTGTGGCTTAGAACGAGCATGTGGTTTACGTGCACTTTTGTATTGGGTTTTTGTTTCAGATGAAAGAATGGCTCTTGAACCTGGTGAGCTGATTTCAATAGGTCAGCCTGAGAATCGAAGTGGTGAAGCGGGACTAGTGAACATTAATTCAAATTAGTTTTGCGATAAGGAGGCTGCAGGACAGTGAGAAACAACATGGAGATGAAAGAACGAAGATTGAGCAAATCCATGCACTATCCATCATTCCCATGCTGGCTGAAAAGCATTTCCCTCTAGTGTAAATTAAATGCGAAGATTTCATAGCAAACCGTGAGTACGTCTTTGAATCTATCTATCTATCTATCTATCTATCTATCTATCTACTATCTATCTATCTATCTATCTATCTATCTATCTATCTATCTATCTATCTATCTATCTATCTATCTATCTATCTATCTATCTATCTATCTATCTATCTATCTATCTATCTATCTATCTATCTATCTATCTATCTTCTATCTATCTATCTATCTATCTATCTATCTATATCTATCTATCTATCTATCTATCTATCTATCTATCTATCTATCTATCTATCTATCTATCTATCTATCTATCTATCTATCTATCTATCTATCTATCTATCTATCTATCTATCTATCTATCTATCTATCTATCTATCTATCTATCTATCTATCTATCTACGTCCGGGTGCTCTCATGAACGTTTCCATAGCTTGATAAATACCAAAATCGACATAAGTGCACGGTGAAAACAATAAATAACGTGATTGCCCGTCACGTTATACGTTTTGAAACCCTTTCGATCAGTCACATGTGACACATATCCGCATAATACGGCCTGTGGTATACGGGTAGGCTATGGGTGATGTCGGTGTCGACGGCGTTGTCAGTGAGCGAAAAATGCCGATGGAAGCATTGGATGAAAATCCCGACTCGAGACGGTGTCAAAACCAGGCATTCTGCGTGGCAGTCAAATATCCTACCATCCTACCACAGTGCCAAGCAACTGCTTCTAATAAATTTGGAAAAGGTAGCTTATGCATGGGTCATGTCGGGTCAACAGTGGTTGTACTGTTCGCCATCCATTTGTCTACCAATGTAATAACATCATTGATTCCCCAAGCTATAGTAATACTTTGCTCAAAGACGTTTTATAGCGCTACTTATGATACGCACATCCCCATGCAGTAACGGGCGCTTAGCTGCGACAAAAACTGATATCGCTGTAACACGAGCGCCGACGTTACGTCAGACCACTTAAACGACAGTGTAGTCGATATGGCTAAATAGGGAGCCTATGATATACGCTCAGCTACCAAGTTTACCCAAAGACGTCAATCCGCCTGTAGTGCTTGACTCGAAGAAAAAAGTCCGGCATATAGGCTGCCACTCGCTGAGTGCTTTGCGTGAAATCGATTCGCACAAAGTGTTGGATCTGCCGGAATTTCAATGAAACAATACAATGAGGTGGCCGCCGACTGCACTCAGCCTTCGTAATAACGGTTGTAAAGTTTATGTTGCAGGAATTTTTTCTACGTACAGTATAGTGTACACTTGGGTATTTTCGACTCCGCAAGCACAAAACCCCTGCGCGCGCGCGCGCGTGTGTGTGTGTGTGTGTGTGTGTGTGTGTGTGTGCGTGTGTGCGTGCGTGCTATAAACTGTGCGTAAGAACAGATTATAGCTGATAGTACAGTTCGACTTATTAACGACGGCGGGCAGCCGACATTTACTGGAACTGGGCGATCGATTCCCTATTTTTGTACGTTGATGTTCAGCCTTTTGAGACCGACTCGCATATTTCTTGATTGCCGTTCCCGTGAATAACTTTTACAGTCAGCATGAGAGTGATTCTTCTGGAATCTTTATGCCTTAGATTCGAAAGACAAAGAGATCTAGGCAAGTTTAAATGTGCATTCTTGAATATAAATAGAACAGTGGTACCTAGAGTTTTTTTTTTCGCAATTTCGAATGTTCTCATACACCCGTAGCACTGAACGTTGCACTTAAGGAAACGGGTTATGAGACCAACTGTGATGAAACTAATGAGGGCATTTGGTTTTCACATATAGCGCTACCTGTTGCGATAAGCATGCGACCTAGCATTAGCAGAACAACGAAAAGGGAATTGACTACGAGTATTGTAGACGTGCGAGAGCTTGAACACTTACCGTGCTCCGGCGGCACTCTAGCTGCCCATCGTGAACTCGAGAAGCGAGCAGGCGGACTTGTTCTTGGAGAAGGTGTTGCTCTCTGAGCATATTCGTCATCTGCTCCTTTATGGCATTCAAGCTAGTCTGCAATTCCAGGTTTTGTTGCGTGCTTTCGGTAAGCGCTTGCCGGAGTGTGTCCATGGCGCCATTGGCTTTCTGAAAAGCCGTGTAAACATAAGATTCATTGTGAAATGAGAAGCTTACAAATTAAATGAGCATAAACAGGATACCTCAGTGTAGGTGAGAATGAAATTCATATGACTCTCCAACGTTTCGTGGTTCTCGAGGTCATCCTGCGTGCCCTGCACAATGAAAGGTGACTGGCCTGAATTCACTGTTCAAAGCGCAAGTTTTAATGCAATCAATCATGCTTAATAAAACGACCGGCTACTCGTTGTAACTGTGTCCTATTTTTTCGTGCGTAAATAAACTTGAGAAAATTTGTTGGGTAAATATCGCCATTTTAGGGAAGGCGTGGAAACACGGATACAATTAAGAGTAAAGGTGAAGACAACACAAGCGCCGACTATCAGATGGAAAGGCGCAATGTGACGGAAACAAAGTACACACAAAACTAGGAACATGCGCGGTCTAACGGACACGCTGACCTGCTTTGCACGACTGACAGCGTTGAAAGGTGCGCTTGTTTCATCGAATAACCATCCTCTCTCATGGCGCTTTCGGCATCTCGGTTCGAAAAACGTGTTTCGACTGATGACACGCTCGTGTTATTAGATACGAAGGATTGCTTAGCGCACTGCAGGTATACATTGAGCGCATCTATCTGTGAATCTATAGCCACCTACATCTTAGGGCTCTCGTGATCAACATTTATGGCTCGTGATCTCGTCCTTAACTCGGGGTAGTACCAAGTTAGCATGGGAAGGTGAAAAGATTTGACGAATATGACTGGCTGGAGATTACATGAATAACGTGAACATGCCATTGCGTGCGCCGTCAAAGCCTTTCCTCAAGATAGATGCAGCACATACCTGTTTACCACGGACCGTGGTATGCGGGTATGTGCCACAGGTGATTGACTTGGTTTGCATCTATCCAAGAATGGTGAGAGGTAACTTAAATGCAAGAGCGTTAAGAAAAACTTACATAGACAGCGCTGACCCAAGGAATGCAAAGAATAAATTTCGTGGTCCCAACAGAAATCGAACCCGAGAATTCTGCGCTGCAATCAAGTATTCTACCACTGAGCCATGCCAGATCTCTGAACTTATTTGTAAAAAGAACCAATGCAGGCGTAACCTTCGCGTTTGATGCGAACTTGCAGCTCCCCAACGCATGCTTTGCCTAACATTCATTCTTACCGTATGTGGCGATTTTTAATCCAAATTACTTATTTATATAACTTGATCGATGTACAGTCCACGCATGAAAGCACATGTGAAAGCGAGCCTTTTGTCGACAAACAAACAAACAAACAAACAAACAAACAAACAAACAAACAAACAAACAAACAAACAAACAAACAAACAAACAAACAAACAAACAAACAAACGACCCTTGAGCTTGTAACTCTTACCTCGTACGTGCAGCCGAGCACAGATAGTCTGCATGTTCTCTTTCCCGGCGAACAATGTGACCGGTGTATGACCTGAACAGAAGGCTACAGCCGAAAGCAATTGAACATGAAAAAAGCAACAATGGTGAATTGTATTGCAATGGCTAACAGAGTAGTGGGCCATGTTATACATCCTTTGAAAGAAAAACTGCTAATGTGATCTGTTTTATTGCGACTAATAAAGAAAAGTAATAAAATGCTTTGTAGGGCACGTTGGTTCATTCTGGAATAGATTTGAGCGCCAACGGACAGCACACAAGGGTCGTGTGTCACATTGTGTATGTACAGCTAAGGGGACATCTCGTAGAGCGTGGCCTCGCGATACGGCCATGATGCGGCCAGCGCAGCACTCGCGCGCCACCAGCAGTGTGCACAGACGCTTGAGGGGCATGGCGTTGAACGGTTGGACCACGTCGTCGACACGGCGGTGCGCGCTGGCCGCATTGTAAGTCAGCGGTCGAATTCCATCGCTGCTGCGGGAACTGGGCCGATATTTTTCATCGTGTCACAGTACGACTCATTACCGTCCAAAATGAGCGCCGTATTCGCTGCCGCTGGTGACATGACGGGGTAATAGGTGAAGTTAGAAGCTTCACGCGTGCATTTTGGCGCCTGCGATTGAGTGCTGCCTCGAGTAATGAAATGCCATCGAGATGAAGCATGCACGTTCAGGTAATTATCTTAACCTACAGAATTATTCAACTCGTTCTCGTTTGTTTTATGGTGTTGAACCCGCATAGCTGAAGCACTGCCGAGTGCTTCTTTGTTTAGCGTGAAATAAATACCACGCAAGGTGCGTGCTCATTATGGTAGTCCCCTGGAGGAATATTGCCAGACGAGCTAGTTGGTGTGGCGTGCATCGTAACCTATTTTTAACGCACACTGACCCACGGGCAGAGAGAGGGAACGACACCAGCGCTTACTATCAACTGAAGGTTTTGTTCAAAAAGGAAATATATATATATATATATATATTATATATATATATATATATATATATATATATATATATATATATCTATATAATATATATATATATATATATATATATATATATATCAACGTTGTCACACACTGCCCAAGCGCACCGTTGTACTTTGCTATTGTTGTTCCCTCTATTTGTCCGTGTGTCAGTGTGCGCTAAAAATAAGTTACGATGGTATTCCCCGTCGCAGCGTACTGCGGTTCACACACAAAGAAAAAAGTATGCGCGAGCGCACTCAGTACCACAGCGTTTCAAAAGAACAAACAACCTACGCTGTCAAAAAATGTTTCTAGAACCCCATTATCGCCAGTGAAGGCTTACAGGTTGTCATTTTCGTACGGGATATTGGCCTAGTTCCCGCAGAAACGGTGAAATCAGCAGGCTGCTCGACAGTGTGGCCAGCGCGTGCCGCCATCGCAGACGATGCGGTTCAACAGCGTGCTCCTCGAGCGTCTGCGCAAGCGCGAGCTGCTGCCGGCGCGCGACTGCGGCGCTGACCGCATCGTGGTTCACGAGGACCTGTGGGGAATACTGGACACACTAGGTGTGGAAGATGGAGTCACTAATCTTCTAAAGGATATCTATAAAGGTAATAAGGCACTTATAAAGCGGGGAAAACAGGTATCCAAGCCTGCAGAGGAAAAACGGGGGCTTCCCCTGTCACTCTTAATAGGGGTGTCCTCTGTCACCCTTAATAATTGTTCTTCGTGATGTACCTACAAAGATTAGAGGCCAAATTAGAGGGAAGTGGACTTGGATTCAACCTCTATTTCGTCAAACAAGGAAAACTCATTGAACAGGCACTACTAGCATTGATGTACGCAGATGATATAGTGCTAATGGCCAACAACAAGGAAGATTTGCAGAGATTGATGGTTATCTGCAGTAATCAGGGAGATAAGTTAGATTTCAGATTCAGTAAGGAAAAATCAGCAGTCATGATTTTCAATGATAACGAAGGTAGTGAGCTTAGAATACAGGAGGTCACGCTAGAGATAACAGATAAATACAAATGTCTGGGCGTATGGATAAGCAATGGGACCGAGTACCCAAGGGAACACGAAACATACGTGACGACTAAAGGTAACAGCAATGCAGCGGTAATGAAAAACAGGGCACTGTGGAATTACAATAGGTATGATGTTGTGAGAGGAATATGGAAAGGGGTCATAGTTCCTGGGCTGACGTTCGGCAATGCGGTCTTGTGCATGAGATCAGAAGTTCAAGCAAGATTAGAAATTAAGCAACGTGGAATAGGTACGCTTGCCTTAGGAGCTCACGGGAATACACCAAATCAGGGAGTACAAGATGATATGGGATGGGCATCAATTGAGGGCAGGGAAGCTAGTAGCAAGATAAAATTTGAGAAGCTATTGAGAGAAATGGGGGAGGAGCGTTGGGATAGGAAGGTTTTCAGCTACTTGTACATGAAGAATGTCGATACAAAATGAAGGAAGCGAACCAGAAAGTCGACTGTAAAATATTTATAAAACAGCAGTGGGCTAAACCAAAAAGAATTATCGGTTAAGAAGAGGGTGAAGGAAGCTGAGAACAATCTGTGGAGAATCGGCATGATCAAGAAGTCCGCACTAGAGATCTATCGAACTTTTAGGCAGGAAATTGCCAAGGAACGGATCTGTGATAATACTCGGGGTAGTCCTGTACTGTTTGAGGCCAGGACGGGAGTATGGCGAACCAAGACATATCGGGCAAAATACGAAGGGGTAGACACGGTATGCAGTGCGTATAGAGAAGAAGAGGAAACTGCCGAACATTTGATAATGTTCTGTAAAGGGCTTAAGAGTTTTTCAAAGCACTGGGGTTTAGGAACAGGGAGGGCAAAATAGACTTTAAGTGGGTAGAATTAACAAGAAGGAGGTTATCTGCTTGGTGGCTAAAATCAAGGCACCAGTGAAAATTAAACCCTTCACTGCAAAGTATACGAGTCCTCAACCTCAACATTTAAAGGAAAAAAATAAATCTAGTTTTTGGTTCACTAAGTATTACAGCTTGGTGGCGTGAGCCACCACCCGATCTAAAGGGTACAGCCATATCAATCCACCGATCCATCCGTCATATTCCCCGATGTCATGCGCTCGGAGATTTCCTCTAAGTGTGAAACAGACTGTACATACAAAATGTGACGCACAACCTAAAAAAAAAAAGTGGCGGCTAGTCACAACGTGCCTCATATCAAGGCCGAACAAGCTGACGAATCTGTGTGCGCGCAATACTCAGACAGAAAGCATCCTGAGAGAGAAACCATCCTGAGACAGAAACCATCCTGAGAAAAAAAGCACAACCAGCCCAATCGGAGTTGGCAGAGGCGGTCGTTCATGAGTTGCCACGGAGCTGTGGTAGGTCCTATGTCGGACAAACGAGGTGGTGTGTCAACGACCCGGGAACGTGAGCATGATTTCTCGCTCACAAATGAGCGGCGCGCGCCCCTTCCCGCGCATAGCGTGGGCTGCGACTGTGCGCCTCTGTTCTATGAATAGAAGGTACTGGGCCGCTGCGGAGGCACCGCGGCACGCGAAATTTTGGAGGGTTTTCACACAAAAAAGAAAGGCACAGATTGTGCTAGCCAAACGTCGGTATGTTTGCGGGTGAGTGAGTTTCAGTTGATCGGCCTTTTTTTTTCATTTTTTTTGCTGGACATGTGCGCGGGGGCGTCTGTGGTGTACCGAACTTAATATTCTCATTCGTTTCTGAATAAAACTAAGTAGCAGTGAGCACTGATTTAATTGATATGTGGGGCTCGAAAGAACCCCACATATCACTCCGTTGACATCACTCCGTATGTCAATGGAGTGATGCAAGAACTATCGTCACGTGAAGACGTCACCAAATCATGAAGACGCCACAGGATGACATCATCAATCACTTGGTCACAGCTCGGCCGATCGCAAAGGCAGCGCGAAACCTTGTTAGGCACAGAAACATCTCGGAGGAGGGATTATCAATACAATGGGCTGAGAAGATGATGGCCTTCATCTTTGACTCGTCTTAGGCGAATGCATATAGGACCTGTGAGATTGTGTGTGTGTGTGTGTGTGTGTGTGTGTGTGTGTGTGTGTCGGGCCAAATATAGCAAAGAAATTCGTTTCACGAATTTACTTGCTATGTCTGGCCCGACCTATGTATTGCTGAATCTTTACCAGAAAAATAGTGCCAGTGAGAACTACTTGCGTTTTCTGTAAAAACTCACCGTAGAAAGACAATGGGTGGGTCCAAGAGAAAAGAAAACGAAGGAAACGAGCAGTAATTTTGTTTCATAGCTACATCTAAAACAATATCCGCACTGAGTGGTCACTGGATCGCTTTTCTGAGCTTGAGGTATCGGACTAAATTCCGGCCACGATGGCCACATTACAATAGTGAGGGAATATAATAATAAAAAAAGCCCGCAAGTGTATGGCTTCCTTAGGGTGTACTTCAACCAACCCCAAGTGGTCAAAATAATTCTGTATACGCTATTATAACATGGGGGATGGAGCATCATTGAGCGCATTTACCGCGATACCGTTAAACAGCTGGTTTCGCAGAAATTCCGGCATCAGCGTCGGTTTCGTTGGTTGTCAGCGAAAAATTACCATCTTGTCTGTGATCGAAAGATTGAGAAAAATCCAAATAAAAAATATTGTAAGTTTTTGGTTTTAAGTGAGAATCAGATTCACGCCGTCTAAGCAAACAGGTGTTCCTGAAACTACGTTCGAAAAAAAAAGAAAATAGCAAGAAAAGAAGCACATGCTGTCTGACTGTGATTTAGTGAACATTCCTTCGAGCAAGTAGTATAGTGTGGCAGTATTCTAGAATCGCACCAGGCGTCGAAAGAACGGGCGTCGAAACAAACCTCTATAACTTGTTCTACGCTACACGCATTGTTCTCACACAATCCCTTACAACACACATTTTGTACAGCGATTCAACCTTGAGTTTTTGTCTTTCATGGCATAGGCGCATGGTCCTGCGAACTGTGTGTCGTCATTCTTCACAAACGATTCTGCCAACTCTCTGGCACTCGCGAGTCAACGCCATCCTCTGAACGTTGATGTTGTCTCCTTATCTTTATCGCGACATATGTATAGCGGTTTCGACACTTCCTGCGGACTGCGCAGTAGTTTAACTCACTGAAAGTCACTCGTTCTAGAAGTGGCATTTTACCCGGGAAGAGCACAAACTTCACAAGTCCTGTAAGCGATGAAATCAAAACATCCTGAGAATAAGAATGTTTCTCGCAGTGAATATTTCACCGATATACTTTATCTCGAAGAGTTATAAAATAATAAAAGGGCTGACTCTCACCGGATAACTTAAACCACTTATACTTTGAGGGTGCTCGAGTATGCCCTTTTGTACCGCTTCGCAATCGAACACTCCCAAAGCATAAGTGAGCTTGTCACATTAGCCCAATTTGTAGTTTTTCGCCATAACACACGGTGTGATAAATGATCATTTTAAAAAGTACCGCCCCCCACCATCTCAAAAAAAAAAATTCTGCCTACGCCCCTACATGCTAGGCCTTTCTAAATCCCGACTGTTGCCACATTAATGGCAAATGACACTTCATCAACGCCAATAAGAATCTATGCCTTCCTACTAACGTTGACAATGTTTAACGAACAAACAATTCAACAAGAATAGTATTATAAGGTTATGATGCTTATAAAATATTAAACATTGTGGTCTATTTTGTTACAATGACAATATGAATGCACCAATTTTTCGGTAGCTAAAATTTACCTTTAAAACTGAAAAAGAAAAGCTTATGATGGCTTGACTATAGCAATGGTCGCCGGTGATTTTGATCGTGCCTTTTTTTGGCGGCACATAAGATCATGTTTTAAATATTGCGGAAAGAAGAGTATTAGCCAGTTATTATGTACGAAGCAAAAAAAAAGAACGTTCACTTCCCAATTTTTTTGTAATACCTGTTTCTTGTATTCATGTCACGTTCACTTGTATTGTCACGAAGTGATTAGCCTGAGTGACTTATGATGACATACATTTGACGTACAGTGATGCATGAATCTATCTCTAGTTATTGGCAAATAAATTTAACTATTCCATCTGAGTGTGCACCTATTTCGGAGACAGCCAGGCTTGCTGAAGAGTGTCGCGAGCTTGCCAAGACTTTTACGAAGCATGAGCAAGAGCGGCAGAAGAGTATTCGTGATGGCTCCGCCCCTTCCTAGCCCACATTCCTTCCTGGTTCCATTGTATGGCTCTCAATCCCCGACCTCTGTAGCTGGCCTTTCTTCCAAACTACTCCTGAAATACGAAGGTCCCTACCGCGTGATCGAGCGCACATCTCCGGTCAACTATCTGATCGAACCAATTGAAGAATCTGTGGACATGCGCCGTCGTGGGCGCGACCTAGTCAACGTGGAGCGCCTGAAGGCTTACTATGACCCGCTCATAGTGACAAGCTGTTAGGTCGCCAGGCGGCTCCCTCTTCGACCCCGGGGTAATTGTAGAGAAGCCTCCAAACAATGAAATGGGTCGAACTGTCAAGTGCTTTTCAGTGGGTCTATCCAAAAAGGACGCCGCTCGCGCTGAGAGTCGGTGCTTGGCCGTTACTGTCGCCACTATGTATGCTCGCTGTGTGCCAGCTAATAAACGCCCATAACAGTGTTCAGATTGAACTTTATAGCATATAGTGAAAGTGTGTTTTATATATTTTTTATAGACATGGAGTTATCAAAGTGAAAGACTATCAAAGAGATTATTTGTTAATACTTACAAAAAGAAAATGGAAATTTGTATTATAGAAGACAGCCAATAGTTTTATGCTACATTAAAATGTTAGTTTCAATACTGGACAATTCGTAAAAAGTATCTATGAAAAGGAATAAGACAAATTACATTTGCCATATTGAAGACGTATATATACTAAGTGAATACAACATGTTTTTTAAGTGTGAAAATTGAATAATGTTGAAGCAACAGCTTAATGATACAGTGGGTTAACCAAAAGGTTAATTATATCCACTCTGAAGTAGAACGCTTTGCATACGCACATTGTTTCCGGATGAGCTGTCGTCCATGTCGACTTGAGGTCCGCTTAGAGACATGGTTGGGTAGCAATTTCACTACGAGTAACTTTGAGCAGAGAGACCTGCGTGTGAAAGATAAGTGTAAGAGGTGTTTACAGGTGGAAGTTGCTGTTGGCAACAGGTTTCTTCGATCTGAAGGTTACCTTCGTTTCTGGGGATCACTTTCGCCTTGGGTTGAAGTTCACATCATTCGAGATGACCCGAATGGTCACACGCAACAGGTGGGCTCTCAGGACAAGAGGGTCGCCATAAGTATGTCTATTACTACGGATTCGAATAAAATGTTTTTGAAAGCTGAAAAAGAGAGACATGAAGTGTATACACCAAGGGCTACAAACGATATATAATAAAGTAGTACCAACCTACTAGTTGACAGGAACACAGTGTTTCAAACAGTCGACTGGGAAACGATACCGGAAGAAAGAAAAGACGGCTGCGCACCCTTCGCATGCTTTATATAAACCTGTTGACAGCGTGGTGTTTCCCACATTTTTAAAGCCTAGTTGTACTTCGGTATGATGACTCCGTTGCCGGAGTCTCTTGTCACGCTGATACGGTGACGCGCAAAAAAGCATGACTTCACTACAGTCAGAACCTTCGTAATGCTCCGAAGAGCGAACATCGGCGTTCTTTTTTACGCTGATGTCACTGGCGAGTGAAGAAAAAAAAAACGGCTACCCTCGTTGCCTGATTACCTGTAAACTGTTTCACGCTTGCCGATGGCGCAGATAAGGCGCGCAAAACAAACAAACGAATAAATGTACTAAATATAGGCCAGTCGAGATGACAGTCTGTTGGGCGCTAACTAAAGACAAGGACTCGAGCATCGATAAAAATGTTCTGATGCCACAAGCGCTTGTACCTATACAGCGCATGGCCAATCGTGATGTCGGAGTTATTAGCGAGCATGACTGTTCACTGGCAAACAGCACTTTTGAGAGAAAAGCTTCGCCGATTCCGGAACATGGGCACATAAACGGAAGTAGTTGTTAGGATAGTCACGCAAAGAAACCTTGCATTTTTATAAATGAAAATGATTGATGCAAATGATTCATTCCCATTATGTTGCGGTGACGTGGCCTATTCTTACTTATCTATTATCAATGTTCATCAGCCATTTTGTCATTCTATGTGGCTTTCGTAAATTTTCCTTTATAGCTAGAGTGCTCTGGGTATTTTGAGCAAATAAAAACAAAAACCTGACAAACGCTCCCCGGTGAAAATTTTGACAATCTGGATTTATCCGATAAACTCCGGCTTTAACGGCCTTTATTATGCAGTCCCGTTCTTTATCGAAAAGCCCGTTCTACGTAGGCATGGATGCATGCAACGTTACTAGATTGGATTCAGTTTGGACAATATAAACGTTTCTCACGTGAACATTATCTTGTAGATCACACTGATCGCAAATTTAAAGAAGCGAGAGACGTCAAAGAATATGTTTTGGACCCGGGAGCACGTGATGATATCGAATATATGCACTTGGCAGAGCATACTTGCGACCATTACTTCAAGCGTTAAAGTTGCAATACACACAAACGGGGCCCCGCCGCGGTGGTCTAGTGGCTAAGGTACTCGGCTGCTAGCCCGCAGGTTGCGGGATCGAATCCCGGCTGCGGCGGCTGCATTTCCGATGGAGGCAAAAATGTTGTAGGCCTGTGTGCTCTGATATGGGTGCAGGTTAAAGAACCCCAGGTGATCGAAATTTCCGGAGCCCTTCACTATACGGCGTCTCTCATAATCATATGGTGGTTTTGGGACGTTAAACCCCACAAATCAATCAATACACACAAACGGGGGTGATTTGTTTTGAAGTATTTTTGTTAGTGTGTATATATGCTTGTGCATTCAAACCTTCGAGACTGATAAAATACGCTTTGTGTGTACAGATTTTTCTTGTTCAGAATTCATTTCATTTACGATATTGGAGTATTGAAAGTACCCCAAAACTAAACACGAAGTTTCGGGGAATGGTGAATTTAGGAAAGCAAACTTCAATGAAGTCCGGATTTCCGCCACAAAAACAAAATTCGAATAGCGCTCTCTCAACTTAAAGAAAAGTAAACTCCGAAAACACGGAGCCCTACTTTTAACTAATAAGAAAGGTTGCAGTCGGAATTTTTTTGTGTGGGGATGTGGTGTTCAATAAAGCTTTATGCATGTTCGCGTGCCTGTTTGTATGTGTCCGTGCACATGTACGCGTGCCAAACTAAAAGATATTGGGAGGTTTGAACCCTTCCTCCCCATCACCCCCTTCCCTCTGTCTACACCATGCTAAAGCGTGCTTCTTTTTCTTGCATCTGTTCCAATGTTTCTAGCACGACACTATTGCTTTTTACACCTCGCTTAGGCAATCATGAGGTTGTGTCAAGTTGAAATTAGGGTACAGCTTTTATCTACAGCCTCTTATACTATACCTTTATGCAAATAAACTGCTATTAAATGCATTAAGGTCGGCCAATGGCTACTCTGCGAAAGTTCGATATGAAATGAAAACTGACGAACTACGGAAGAGCGAGCGATGTATAGGTTCTTTGCATGCATCGGATTTGGTGGATTTTTTTAGAAGGAATACTTTTTAGAGAACTTAGGTGTTCTCGGGTCGAGCCTTTCATCTCCGGGATCCCCGGTAACGCTTATGGGCATCGTAAACGGTGCATGCACCACAGACCTCGGGCCATGGACCTCGTCAAGCCTTGTTGGCTTTTTGTGCATGGTCCTCAGCATTGCCTAAATGTTGAAATAAATTTTATGTCATTTTATTTCGTTTGACATTCGGTAAATCCCACTGTATTCACCACTGGTACGCTAAAAATGGAGGCAACAGCACAACGAACGGGTATGGGCCACAGAAACCCGTGCTGCTTATCAGAAAAATATCGACATCATAAACTAGTATATTCCACAGAAATTGAGTGAACCAGAATACACACAACTTCCAGAAATAAACTTTATAAAGAGTGGCCACTCGAGCCTTTTCGCGGCCGAGCAAAAAAGGGTTTGACCAACTGCGTACCCATGCCCGCTTTTACTCCTTTCTCAAAACATGTAATGGCCACCTCAGGAGGACACTCTAACCCCAAGTTTGCCATAAAAAGTTGGCAAAGAAGAAATTTTATTAATTTGTGCAATTTTTCATATCCGTTCTACATCGTTTCACATTGAGGATGTTTAATGCTTTACCACAAATTCAGTAAAGTCTGACTAGAAAATGTTGTTTTTCTGCATTTGTTTTGCACAAAAGGTGCGCAAGCACGTGAATTAGATGGACTGTACATGTATTCCCTTTGAGGAAGCATAGATGTGTAGCGTAGTGGTAAAGACACTCGCTTTTGGAGCATGAGGATACGTGTTCGAATCCCAGCATAAGCAAAAACTTTGTCATTTTATTTATGCTGAAGACATTATGGGGTCTGATCAGCCACTCGTGGCGCTAAAAGCAGCGTAGTAGCTCGGCCGCAGGGCCCTACGGGAGTGTCCACTCTTTATGTGAGTACTTCTCTCTATGGTTCGCCAAACAAGTGACCTGCGCGTTATCACAATATGTCACGTGATACTTGGTGGTTATCAAGTTATGGTGGCTATACTACCACGTCAAAGTTTAACAAGGAGTGTTTTATAAAGAGCAGTGATACAACATATCGGATCAGTTCAAGCGAATGCTTCTGTGTAAACATGTGTATGAGCGCGGCATGTTCAAGATGCCATAAAACTTTACTACCTCCTCAAAACTCCACAAAGAGTGTTTAAAACAGAGCAGTGATACAACATATCTGAAAGACTTGCAAAACATATAGAAAGGTTTTTGCTTGACGAAGGGATTCCGGAGCCCTCCACTATGGCGTCTCTCATAATCATATGGTGGTATTGGGACATTAAACAACACATATCATTGACGAAGGGAACGTCACCAACTTCACTTTTTCATCGGTGTCCGCCAAGCGGCGCTGGTTTTAATTGTGAAGGCAACCAAAGGCACCTCGACCGATTGTGCGTATCGATCTAGCCACCTTCGTCTGAGTGATCAGATATGCTAGGCTCATAGCATGGATAATATGGTCACGTACGTTACGAAACCTTTTACCACAGTCGCGTGTGGCGCATATCCACACACAACGGCCAATGATATGCATCTGGCATATGCCCCACCGGTAATTCACACTGACCCGATCGAGGCAGTGAAAATGGATATTGAAAACAACTCTGTATGGTACTTGGCGTGTATAAAATAGGACCTAATTTGTTTTATTTTGTGATCTTAGTGTAACGCGCAGACGCTTGCAAATGTTCCTATGTCACTCAACTGGTTGAGTCTAGTAGAGCGTTGCTCGCCCCCGTAGAAGCACACGTTAGCGAATGCTCCTTGCACTTGGTCTGCAAAAAGTGAGTTGTAACGTGAGTGCGGGCGCGTACACGCCGGAAACTTTTTTATATGCCAGCATAGTTAACATGCCTGGCGAGGCCGTTGACTACGCTGGCACAACTACTCGCATTACACAAAGACGTCGATCCCTTCGAAAGCAATGGTTCAAGTTGCCTCGCATCAAATTTATTCTCTGATTGCGTTTAACTATGAAACATACCGACGCTGCAGTCAACTGACAAAGCGTACAGTCTTGAATTTCTCGTATACCGAAAAGTGCATAAATCGGTCGCTAGCAATACACTACCGCTTTGAAAACATGCCTTTATATGATACTCCAAGGGCCCCACCGCGGTGGTCTAGTGGTTAAGGTACTCGGTTGATGACCCGCAGGTCGCGGAATGGAATCTCGGCTGCGAGCGCTGCATTTTCAATGGAGGCGAAAAATACCTGTGTGCTCGGATTTGGGTGCGCGTTAAAGAACCTCAAGTGGTCCAAATTTCCGGAGCCCTCGACTACGGTGGCTCTCATGATTATATGGTGGTTTTGGGACGTTAACCCCCACGTATTAATCAATTAGATGCTCCAATGACAAATATGTGTTTCAAGTCAGCCGAGCAGCGACAACCTTTACCCTAAATGCGTTCACTTTCTCCAGTACTGACGGCGGCGACCCAGGAATTATCAGAGTACGTTGTTCTGACGACGAGCGCCGTCGTTGCTCGAGGGCAAGGCCGCGTTCTTGCATTGCCCAAGGCGCGGTCAATTCTTGTCGACCGCGTCAATAGTGGACCACGCTTTCACTGCGGTCGTGTACAAAAATAAGCGCGGCCTTATTGTCGTTGAGATACCCTTTATTCCCGATTATTCACTTCAGCTATTTTTACACGGACCAGAATATACTAGTGCAACGAAACGCTCTATGCACCTCTACCGGCCCCTGAGCGCGCTTCTGATGACACCGAACGTGTGCGGGGACCGACGGCACGCCAAGTCGTATAGTTGTTCACGCAGGCGACCTCAAGGTTAAATCGGTGTTAACTGAAGCCAAGAAACATGCGCCGACTTACCTTACTTTTTGTATTAGTGTTGTGAAAGGTCCCCGCCGGAAGCTGCCCGCAGGGGCGCGTCTGTCCTTATCGAACGATAGCGGCCCGACACCGAGAGGGCGCCAGTTAGAGCGCGACGACGGTTGGTCGATACTGCCTGATAAAATATAGTAAGGCATCGGGAAGAAGCCGCCGTGTCATTTTTCTTTTGTCTCCGAATAGCAGGGAGTAAAATTTTAATTTTAGAAGAAAAAAAAATTCCCCCTCTCAATGTCAGAAAGAGGGCTGCCCGTTACTTCCGGGCGCCCGATAAGAAAGATAGCGGCTTGGCGCCATTTTTAGAGGCGCACTAGACGAGTTCTTTGGCTTCGTCGATAAAAAGGGCCTGTTGTATAGACGCACACAGAGTGTTTTATTGAACAGTTTGGCACAAAGATTCACTCATTATGGCGAGAATAAATAGGATTCACAGAAAAGCATGTGCGAGACCCCGAAGATGCAGCATTTTTTTTTCTTACGGGCAGGTTGCGCGTCGTACGACAAGCATTTTTATGGCACTTGTGGGAAACATCGACGCATTTCGTCTTTATCTTCCGAGTGTTCTCGGGTGCTTTAAACAGAGGCCGAATTCACGAATCTTGTCGTTCGCATGTGTTCACAGCCATTGCAGTGTCAGATTCACTAATGATGTGTTGATTATCACGATTGGCTGCCGTTTTCGGCCAGAAAGGAAAGTAGCGCAAAGTGTGTTTTCTCTATGTGAACCCATGCCTCTCCACTCTATAGGTATTCAAACCTGTCGCCAAATAACTTTACAACTCACTAACCGGGCTTGCATATGATAAAGAATAAAACACGAAGCAATCGATTAGATGTTCAATATTACTTCAGTCAAAAACGTTGGGGGAGACGCAACTATATATAGTGCTCAAAAATGAATGATAAAGTTGTTGAAGCGTGATAGATCACTTCTACGTTGGTTTAATTATCGGAGATTCTTTCTTCGTGGTTTTCTTCCAACATTTACAAAATATATGGAAACATGCCCCTTGTTTATCTTTGCTAACAATTAATTCCTTTGTAAAATTTTAGTCGATCCCCTTTTTTCGTTTCTTTGCAAACTCGTTTGATGTACTTACGTGTAGATCAGAATGATGCCCGGTGTTGTAACTGACGAACACTTTGCGCCCAAGATTGTGGTTACATGACCCGCGATGCTCCCGTCTGGGTCCTCTGTGAATCGCAGCGCTTTACAGTGGTTTGGCTCGGAGAAATGTGCTTCCGGTGAAGTGGGTGAACTAGCGACGTGCCCATCGCTATCGGATCATAGTGGCACTGGTAACCAGTTATGTAACCAATTGGAAGTGCTTGTTTATATGTTTTTGTTGCGCAAAATTTTGCCGTTGAGACGTACCTGCATTATTGCAGCATCGCCGCGAGGCAGTGTTGTCAATGGCTTAATTTTCGGCAAGCCATGCATAATGTCGATACTTTAGTTTTCTCCCAAGGCAAGTTCAATAAACAGTGTATAGACATCGATTGAGCCTGTGGCGACTATTTTAAATCTCGCGAGTCGGGAAAAAGCACATGCATTTCTGGAAAGCAAGAATTTGCTTTTTTTAGCTTGTACGTTATTTATTTATTTATTTTATTGATACTGTAAGCCTTAACAGGCTCATACAGGAGTGGGAAGAAATTATACAGATTGTCATCTTCACATTAGACCACAGAACAAAAAATAGTAAAAAAACACGGGAAAAAATAAGAATGAACAGTACAGACTACTCTAAACAATTACAAATTACAACTGTACATCTAGTCGAAGAACCAAGAAATAAAACAGAATAAAAACACCACAGGCTAACAGAGAAGAGTGCATATTAGACACAGATCTGAGAATTGAAACATCGAGTGGCATACAAATCAAAACGTACAATCAATGAAAAGTTGCGCCATTATTCTACAACGCTGCAACTTACTGATCTAAAAACTTTTCAAAATTGGTAGTGAATGATTCGAGAGATTCTGAGGACACTATATCACGTGGCAGGTTATTCCATATTTCTATTACTGACGGAAAGTAGGAATACTTAAATGAATTGCAACGGGAGATGAAAGGCCTGATACTCTTGTCGTGGTTTGTTCTGGCGGAGCGCTGATATGGTAGTTTCAAGTACTCGTGTTTGTTGATGTTAATGTTGTCATGATAAAGCAGATAAAGAAATTTTAATGCAGCTATGCGTCGCCGGATCGCCAGCGTTTGAATGCTTGCCCTATTGCGGAGCGCGGTTATGTTGACATCTCGAGAATACTGAGAATACACAAATCGGAGCGCTTTATTTTGTATTCCCTCCAGCTGGTTAAGAAGGTAAGTTTGGTGCGGATTCCAGATTACACTGCCGTATTCGATGATTGGGCGTACAAGGCATTTATAACTTGTTAGTCTAACTTTGGAAGGGGCTAGAGCGAGTTTCCTGCGAAGATATCCCAGCTGTCTGTACGCTTTTGTGCACGTCTGGTTAATGTGAACATCCCATTTTAATGTGTTTGTGATGGTAACGCCCAAATATTTCACCGAAGCGGCCTCTGCTACGTGTAGTCCATTTAAATGATACGCAAATTTTAAGGGTGCTCTCTTTCGGGTTATATGCATATACGAGGTTTTTCCTACGTTTATTTCCATTCCCCATTCTTGACACCATCTTGAAATGTTAGTTAGGGAGGTATTAAGCCGTAACTGATCGTCGATCGTTCGTACTGTGCAAAAAAAGAAAGGGTAAATTATGAACAGAACTTTCGCAATGTCCTGAGGAACATATATTTTACTGATAAGCATACCAAAAAAGAAAGAAAAACAACTTCTGAGTGATTTATGTACAGGGGCGCCATGGCGAGTCCACTGGCGACGCAGTGAGCCCCTTGTTTAGGCGCCCACGAAAGCGGTCTCCCGCCATGTGGTAAGCGCGTTTCACACGATGCGGAAGGCGGGCTCCTCTTGCGGCCCGGCGAGTCTCTTCTTAGGTGACGACGACCCCCTTGAAGACGCAGGCTCCTCTCGGTGAATGCAGCAGTGCCGGCCACAGGTAGGTGCGAATGCGCTCCGATCTGTAGTCGGACGTGTGGACGCGCACGTGCAGCTCCCGCCTAAAGGCACGCGTCTCGAACTCGAGCGCGAACCCGTGGACGCTGAGCGCCCAGGCGAGCCGCACGCAGTCGCACACGTATCTCGTCAGGCCCGCGCAGCCCTTCAGGCACGGGTAGTCATACAGTGTTCCCCAGATCTGCGCGCAGACTTCCTGCATCGGCGCAACAAGAGAAACCACGGGGTAGGAACATCAACACAAAGTACACTGAGGCTGCGCCGCTTGAGAGCAATCGTAATGTCTCATATTACAGTTATTCTGCGAGAGGAAAGCAATGATACGATTTTAAAATTGTTATAGATACTGAAAACGAATGTAAGAGGCCCACTAAACTCCTATACTAGCGCTTTTATTGTTCATGCGCTGCGTCGTCTTCGTAATAGTCATCTTAGTTTTTTGTCTCTTTTTGTGCAGGGTTTCATATATCTACTTGTCACTCTTTTCGGATCTCCGGCAATTAGTTTTTATTTTTTTGCATTTGGACTAACTAAGCTTGCTTCCATTTTTTGTAATTGTCACCTATTATTATGTAACGATTTCTACTTGCTCTCGTATCAACACATGCGGACTATCAGCAAACCACATTTTGCAATGGTGTTGAAAGACACGAGAACCGCAAAAGGACACTTGGTAAGGTCGCTGCACCACAGAGCATAGCAGCATTGCCAAGAAACAGCACGCATCACGAGCGCTGTCACAAATTAGGGGAGGGGTATGGGGGAGTGAAAAAAGTGAGCACTGGTTCTACGAAGCTTGCCTTGATGCCTGAACAATTATCATTGCCTTCGTTTCACGCATTTCTGTTCTATAAAACAGCGTTTCCGGTATTTGCTAGTCAATACAGAAAATACGTTATAGGTCAGGCGTAGCTCTTTTGTGAAGAAAGCAGAGAGCGCCAAGTAATAAACAAAATAAACGCAGCCGAAATACATGGCTATTATGGTTTGGACACAAGATGCACCCGAAGAAATGTTTATTTTTATTATTATTATTATTATTATTACGAAGTGCAACATCTTAACGAGGAATTGTTGTCACAGGAAGCTCATATACTAGAACTGTTAGAAAGATGAAGGGTCAACCAGACACGACGCTGAGAATATGCATAATTAGAAAGTGCACAAAAAATAATATGGCAGCTTCGCACTAGTGGGGCAGACTTTGAGGGAAGAGCGGAGCTGGGTGGCCTTCTCGATTTTTTAACCGCGAAGCTGTTTAAGCCAGCCTTAATTTGATCAACCTATCAGGAAACGGGTAGGCCTATGCGCATGTGCCATAGGACAGAGGTGAGTTCCACTACTCATCACTAGTTCACTATAAATGAATAAGGTTCACTCAGCAACAATTGGCTGCGAAGCGACGCTGATGGGTCGATGAACCCGAGCACGTGCAACGAGAGAATGCTGTAGGGAAAGGCAACGGCGGCTGCGAGAAAACCCCGAAGCGATGGAAGAACAGTGGTTCTCAGGCAAGAGATTTTTGATTGATTGATTGATATTTGCGGTTTAACGTCCCAAAACCACCATATGATTATGAGATAAGCCGTAGTGGAAAGCTCCGGAAAAATCGAACACCGGGGGTTCTTTAACGTGCACCCAAATCTGGGCACACGGGAATACAACATTTCCGCCTCCATCGGAAATGCAGCCCCGCCACAGCCGAGATTCGATACCGCGATGTGCGGGTCAGCAGCCGAGTACCTTAGCCACTAGACCACTGTGGCGGGGCGACAAGGAATTTTCGTGGATGCTTTTGAGAGCACTGGAAGTGATGAGGGACCTCTTGCAGTTATATATATATATATAAATGGGGGGGGGGATGCCATACATTAATCCAACATGCAGCGTGAAGTATAGGTGCCTTTTATTCTCCCTGCAAGGAATGACCAAACTAAAGTGCTACAGCAATTCGCCCTCAAAAACGTCGCAAGGGCATACGCAGGAGTTATTGCAGGAGGGGGAGGGGGGTGCATCCGCAAGGGCTAAGGGGAAGGTCATACTTTACTGGTAGCCCTTATTTCACTGTCGTTCTATGACCAACTATATAGTGGGTGACGTGCAAAATTGGCTAGCAATCATGAAGGCCGCAACCTGAGTAGCTTGTTGTTACTGCATTGTGTAGCTTATTGTTACTGCATTGACAATTATCCGAGATGCCAAAGGGGGCTCCCGTGGAGCTTGCAAATAACTTTTGCGGTCTGCAGCCACATTCAGCCTATAGCTATGGTTGCTCTTCAAATATGTAAACCAGGAAAAAGTAAGTCGTAGCAAACTGCGACAGAAGCCTTAGAGCCTCTTGAAATATACATGGAAGAAAGAAGAGAACGAAGCGTGGGTGTGACGCACAATCAGGCACAGAATGAATCTCTGAATCATTTCTCTCTAACAGGCAGAGTATTCACTAATCAGAGGAAAAGACTTTTAGACGAACCGACTTCGAAGGTTGTGATTAAATTTATCCCTTCCGGTTCTTCTTTTTTTTGAGGGCTACCATGCGGGGTTTTAGCCCCAGGAGCGTTTTCGAGGTCGTATGCAATTTCCTACGAGAGACGAGACGAATTGAATGCCAAATTTATTGAAATCAAACATATTTTCAAAAATGATCATCATCTTTTTATTTATTAAACTAAATTTAATTTAAAGGTTATCAAAGTCAATCATAATTATTAAAATGATCAGTAGTTTTTATTTTTATTGTGAAATATTCTAACAAATGATTTCAAAACTATCGACTGCTTACTAGTTTGAAATCATGAACAACTCTTTTATATATTAAGGCACCACTCGTTTCATGGCTGATACCCCATGGTGGGTTACACCAGAATAAAAGGGCCAATCAACCAATCAATCAATCAATAAATCAATTATTTTATAAATAAATAAATAATAAATAAATAAATAAATAAATAAATAAATAATGCATGAGAATAAGAACAGCCGGCCAGGCATACAGGCGTGTGTCTGTAGGTTGTGTCTGTATTCTATATGCTACTCAGACCAGTGACTCTCGAGGTGAAGGCGTCGCCTTACCGGTCTGCCAGCTCGTTCCTGTCCCGGTGAACGAGGACGCCGTTCACACATGGTGCTTGGTTTCATGCTGCTTGCAACCGTCCAGCCTGGCCCTGCCTACCTGCCTGCACTTGGTTCCACGCTGTTTGGCTGTCTCCGGCGTTCAGGCGCATCCTTTCGGGGTGAGCGCCCATAACTGATGGTGCTGACTTAGGCACAGCTGACTGTGTGTCTGTCGCGTCTCCCTGCTAGGCAAACTATACCTGGTCGGCCTTTCTGACTAAGGACAATTTACCCATTGATCTTTCGTGGCGCTGTGGTCTGACAAACGTTCCGCTGGCTCTGGTTCCAACAAATGGGGATTCTATCGGCATGAAAAACCCCAAAAGTACCCAGGAGGAGCTCCAAAATGTGGCCGAACACTTTCGAATGATCACACCAAGGTGCGGCATTTGGTCCTGGAGGTATTTTGTGTTGTACACCCGATCAGGCCTGCGTTTCAGGGATCTGCTAAAAAGCAGATGATGCACCTCTCTCCCGGTGAGCTCTTTTGTTCCTCCTCACTTGGCTCGTGTGAAAGGTTCAGTTCATGGGGTGAACTCCAGCCTATCTCCGCCTGAAATTCTAGAGATGTTTTCTGTAGCAGGCACGGTAGCAGTGTTGCGTTACTCACATAGCGTCGACAGCAGAAAGATCCCGACAAAGTCAGGGATGGTTACATTTTCTGGTACTACTAGACTGACAGAAATTAAAGTGTGGCCACTGATCTATTGGTTTGAAGCGCAATCTTTTCGTCCACTGCAGTGCCATAAATGTTGGTATTTCGGACAATAGAATAATAGGTTGCAGATCAGTGGACCGGTGTCAAATATGTGCAGAGCAACACCACTCTGATAAATCTGCAGTTCAGGGAAGGTCTTGTTGTCTCTGCAATGACCCCTACTCAGCTGATGATGGTAGCTGCCCTGCGAGAGCTCAGGAGATCCAACTAATGGAAATACTTGAACAGCAAAATTATGGACCGTCTCCCCGAAGGGAACCATGATGAGACGCGAAGCAGCAGCGGTACGCACGCCGTTGACCTGACTGAAACGAGCGTCGACGCGGGTGTTGGAAGAACGATTTGAAGCGAAACTCAGTGTAGCCTTTACTCGAGTAAACGTTTCTTTGAAACGCAAAGACACGGGAGGCGGGTTGCGTTTCTTGTAAGTTTCATCGCAGATAAATGAGCCGAAAAAGTGTTTCCCCTTGACGTGCGGTTGAGCGTTGCGGGTAATGCAGAGGGTGAAGCGAGAGAGAAGTGTGTTGCGAGCGGACAGAGGAGCAACAGCACCCAAGTGTGTTGGCAGGAGCTGGTAACTGCTGCGGGTGAGGAAGAGAGAACGCGCAGCTGTGACTTGACCTACTTGGCATCGTTCCAACAACTGCGGCAAGGAGAATGCGGTGAAGTGCGTTGGCACGGAGACACGGACTGACAGCGTTATACGAGCTAGTCAAAGAGCTGCTTCACATCTAAAGCGTTGTTACAGACGTAAAGCTCTAATTACCATCCCAAAGCACTCTCATGGGTATGCTGGTGCTATGAACCGTAATAATCATGTAACAAATTTCTCACTCTCAGAAATGATTGCCTCGACTGTGGAGGAAACAATGCCAAAGCTGTTGTAAAATATTTTTGTAACGCTGACGGAGTCATTAGCTCAAATGGTAAACGCACAGATGACTCAAGTCATGACGAATGCTAACCGTTCAGATAAAGCCTCTCTACTTTCTTAAGCTAAGAATGTAAATACAGGATCGCCATAACCTGGGCCTTCGAAATCCAGCCGCACGATAACAGCACCCGTTCAAGAATTACATTCATCGAGAGCCGGCCTGTAGGACAGCAGCCGTAAAATAATCCGCGTTGAGCATTTGGATTGGAGCTCTGATTCAAGTTCCCAGTACTCACAAATGGAATTCGACGAAAAAAATATGAAACGGTTGGAGTCACCTGAAAAGCAAGGTTCCCTAGTGAGTCCTTAAAAAAGTAAAAAGTATCAGAAAGAAATCGCATAAAAAAGAACTTTTTGAAAGATAACTCATTGCCGAAAGCAGTGAATGCTGCTGGTATATATTCAAAATTGGTGGATTAACAATATTGCAGTGTAATTACAGGTCAATTTCTTCCGCAGCTACTGAATAATATTGTTACGGGGAATAAGTATACACTGGTGAGCAAATTCGTACTGGCGAATATACTGGCGAGCTAATGCGTACGACGCTGCTGCAGTCCGAGCACGTTCCCGTTCAGCACTTCGTCGTCGTCATCCTCAGGCATCTACTTAGCCCGTGACATTACCCGCCGGCGGCAGAAGCACCGTCCCGGTGCGATCAATTCTCGTGGCGTGAGAAGTATGGCTTAAGCCGTGAGACGTGCACTATATCGGTCGGGACTGAAGCTGGTACTGACGTGGTATGGAGTGGAGCTATCTCATAGGTCACGCTGGTGACCTTGCGTATGACGCGGTAGGGGCCAACGTAACGGGACATTAGTTTTTCGCTCAGACCAACACGACGTGATGGTAACCACAGCAAGACGAGTGATCCCGGAGAGTACTGTACGTCGCGGTGCCGGCGATCGTAAGCACTCTTTTGGTTAAGCTGCGAGGCACATAAACGATCCCGGGCGACTTGGCGGGCGATGTCAGCTCGGGCCAGGGCATCACGAGCATAAGCAGTCGATGAGGGGGCGTCAGATTGGAGCATGGTGTCCATGGGCAAAGGCGGGTCATAACCGAACAGTAGGTAAAAAGGGGAAAATCCAGCTGTATCATGACGTGAACTATTGTATGCGAAGGTAACGAAAGGTAAGTGGATGTCCCAATCTTTGTGATCCCTTGGAGACGTACATCGCTAACATATTCGTCAAGGTACGGTTGAGGCGTTCCGTGAGGCCGTTGGTTTGCGGATGGTACGCTGTAGTGAACTTGTGGTGGGTAGAGCAGGATCGCAGGAGCTCGTCGACTACTTTAGATAGAAAACAGCTGTTGCGATCGGTGATCAACTGACGAGGAGCACCATGACGCAGAATGATGTCATGAAGAAGGAAATCGGCTACATCAGTAGCGCAGCTGGTGGGGAGGGCGCGTGTAACGGCATACCGCGTTGCGTAGTCGGTAGCAATAGCAATCCACTTATTACCGGTGGCCGACACGGGAAAGGGTCCTAGAAGATCGAGGCCGACTCGGGAAAATGGCTCTTCTGGTACTTCAATGGGCTGGAGGGTACCAGCAGGTCTCAGAGCAGGTGTCTTGCGGCGCTGGCAGAGGTCGCATGCCGCAACGTACTGTCGCACAGAACGGTAGAGGCCAGGCCAAAAGAATCGGCGGCGAATGCGGTCATACGTGCGTGACACCCCTAGGTGTCCAGCAGAGGGGGCATCATGCAGCTGGGCCAAAACGTCTGAGCGAAGATGCACAGGAACAACGAGTAAAAGCTCAGCACCATCAGGGCGGGTGTTGTAGCGGTGCAAGATGTCGTTGTGAAGAACGAACAGTTGTAAGGAGTTGTCAGGGTGGGGAGAGTGCAGACCATTGATAATAGCACGCAAAGAGGGGTCGCGGCGTTGTTCAGCAGCTATGTCGGTGAAGTCGGTAATTGAAAGAACGAGGGCCTCTTGCTCATCTTCCCTCGTGTCAGGAGGATCGACTGGGTAACGGGACAAGCAGTCGGCATCCTTGTGAAGTTGTCCGGATTTATAGGATACGGAAAAAGTGTACTCTTGTAAGCGCAGCGCCCAGCGACCAAGGCGTCCCGTAGGGTCCTTGAGTGAGGAGAGCCAGCAAAGCGCATGGTGGTCGGTAATAACTGAGAATGGTCGGCCATACAGGTACGGTCGGAATTTCACAATGGCCCAGACGAGAGCTAAGCACTCGCGTTCTGTGATGGAATAATTTTGTTCCGAGCGCGACAACAGTCGGCTTGCATACGCGACGACGCGGTGCATGCCTTGTTGCCGCTGCGCGAGCACTGCGCCTATGCCGTGGCCACTGGCGTCAGTACGAAGCTCCGTGGCGGCAGATGGGTCGAAGTGTGCTAGGACTGGTGGATTGGTGAGAATGTCAACGAGCGACGAGAAGGCGTTTGCTTGCTGTTGGCCCCAGGTGAATGCGACATCCGTTTTGAGGAGGCAGGTTAGAGGACGGGCTACTTCAGCAAACTTCTCGACAAAACGACGGAAATAGGAGCACAGTCCCAGAAAACTTCGGACGTCCTTGGCTGAGCGGGGTGTGGGGAAGTCGCGAACTGCTCGGACTTTCGCAGGGTCTGGTTGAACGCCCGCAGCGTTAACAAGATGGCCTGAGTACGCAGATTTGGCGTTGCCCAAAGCGGCATTTGGACGAGTTAGGTTGCAAGTTGGCACGTCGAAAAACATCAAGCACTGCGGACAGACGGGTGAGATGGTCGTCGAAAGTAGTCGAAAAAACAATAACGTCGTCAAGATAGCAGAGGCAGATGGTCCACTTCATGCCTCGAAGGAGAGAGTCCATCATGCGCTCAAATGTCGCGGGGGCACTGCATAATCCAAAAGGCATCATCTTGAACTGATAAAGTCCATCAGGAGTCACGAAGGCCGTCTTCTCTCTGTCTTTGTCGTCCACAGCGATCTGCCAGTAGCCTGAGCGAAGGTCTATTGAAGAGAAATATTTGGCACCGTGCAAGCAATCGAGTGCATCATCTATGCGCGGTAGGGGATAGACATCTTTCTTGGTAATATGGTTGAGATGGCGGTAATCAACACAGAATCTCCAGCTATTGTCCTTCTTTTTAAGCAAGTACAACGAGTGAGGACCAGGGACTAGATGAGGGTTCGATTATGCCCTTATCAAGCATTTTATCGACTTCTCGCTGTATAATAGCACGCTCCGGGGCTGACACACGGTAGGGTCGTCGGCGAATGGGTCGAGCGTCACCGGTGTCGATGCGATGGGTTACCACAGATGTCTGGCCCAAATTACGGTCGCCGAAGTCAAAGATGTCCTGATAAGAAGCAAGCACACGGCAGAAAGCAGAGACTTGTTCAGAGGTGAGCGTGTCAGATAGCATTGGCTTGAAAAGGTCGGAACAGGAACGTGACGAGAACGACGTTGATGAAAAATCGGGTGGCGAATCGGTGGTTAGAGCCGAAACTGTGTGGTCGACCAGTGGTGTAAGATGCGCAAGTGACATGCCGCGAGGAATAACTTGCGCTGAGAGGCCGAAATTGAGGACGGGAAACGAAGTTCGGTTGTCCTTAACGGTAACCACCGTGTTGGGGAGTGCAACGTTGCGTGTCATGGCGACGTCAGAAATTGGGGCAGCAACATAATCACCATCGGGTACTGCAGGGATATGGCGAGAGTTGGACTTGGACTGCGGCTTGCGGCGGAAGTCTAAGGAAATCGACAGAGCGTAGACGAGGTGGGCTGGTAGAGACGGTCTCCGAAAAGGATGGTAGTTCGAGCCGAAGAAGACCTTTGGAACAGTCAATGAGCGCAGCGTGTGAAGTCAGAAAGTCGAGTCCAAGGATGAGGTCATGAGGGCAATTTTCCAGTACAGCGAACAGAACTGAAGTTTGATGCTCAGAAATTGTTAATCGCGCAGTGCACATTCCAAGCACAGCAGGAGTACTCCCATCCGCTGTACGAACGGTAGGTGCAATCGCAGGCGTCAGAACTTTTTGGAGGCGGCGGCGGAGGTCTGAGCTCATCACAGATATTTGTGCACCGGTATCAATAAGAGCAGTTATAGGTAATCCATCAACGAGAATTGTAAGGAGGTTGCACCGCTGGTCGGGAGTAATCAGAGGATTTGCAGTCCGAGTCGTGTATGCAGCGTCACCTCCGGGGGCTGCACCGGCTAGTTTTCCGAGCGACGGTCGTAGGGAGACCGAGAACGGCGGGGTTGGGGCGAGCGTGACTGACGACGCACGGGCGATGGCGAGCGGTTGGTCCGACGTTCTGGATTATGCTCTGCACCTGTCTCAGCACGGTAGGACGGGGCATAAGGTGCACGTTCAGAGCGAGGCCGCCAGTCATAGAAGCTCGGTCGAGGTGATGAAGGTCCAACGACTGCGGCAATGGCGAGCGATGTGTCCTATCCGATGGCACGTGAAACATATGGGCCGATCATCATGAGTGCGCCATTCAGCTGGGTTTCGTCGTGGCGCGAACGTGCGGTTCGGAGTGGCAGCCGCAACGACTGGAGCCGAGCTGGAAGTAGCAGGGGCATTTTGATGAGGTGGCGAAATGCCCATATTCGCGATCTCTTGGCGAACCACGGCCTGTATCATTGAAACAGCATCGAGGTTGTGTACTGGCGCGCTGACGCTAGACATAGCGGGAGCCATAGCCTCGAGTTCCCGACGGACTATTCTGGTGACGTTTTCTGGCGCTGGTGGTTGGTGTAGTGTGGGCAAATCTTCGCAAGAGGACGTAGCCGCCGTGTTGGGAAGGCGGTCAAATCGGTGAACTATGCGCCTACTTTTTGCCTGTTCGAAGCGACGACATGCTTCGATGACCGACTCCACCGTCGAGCAGTCCTTGCACAGGAGAAAATTGAAGGCGTCATCCGCAATTCCTTTCAGGATGTGTCCGACTTTGTCCTCGTCGAGCATGTCCTTGTCGACCTTGCGGCACAAAGCCAACACGTCCTGGATGTACGCGATGTACGGCTCTGTGTATGTCTGGGCACGAGTCGCAAGCTCTTTCTTTGCGGCCACTTGACGTCCGATGGGTTTCCCAAATAGATAGCGCAATTTCTGCTTACAGACGTCCCAGCTAGTCAACTCTTCTTGATGTGTCTCGTACCAGAGTTTTGCCGTGCCATGCAAGTAGAAGATGATGTTCGCCAACATAAGCGTCGGACCCCAATGGTTGCTGCTGCTGACGCGCTCATATTGAACCAGCCAGTCATCGACGTCTATGCCACTTGTGCCGTTGAATGGACCTGGGTCACGAGGTTGCACCACAACGATCGGCTGCGGGGCTGACGAATCTTGTTGACATTGAGTAGCCTGGTCAGTCATCGTGGTAGCTGCAATGCGCCGTCCGCTGCGAAGATCCAGCTCGTTGGGCTGTATAGCGAGTGGTACCCCGCACCTTCCACCAATGATGTTACGGGGAATAAGTATACACTGGTGAGCAAATTCGTACTGGCGAATATACTGGCGAGCTAATGCGTACGACGCTGCTGCAGTCCGAGCACGTTCCCGTTCAGCACTTCGTCGTCGTCATCCTCAGGCATCTACTTAGCCCGTGACAATATCACATCTGTAATCAACATTCTTCAGATGTTTTAGTCTTGAAGGAAACGGCTTTCTAAAGAAAATAACTTTCGTCTTAACAAATTACCCCATATTTCGCTAATACCATCCCTCGCGAGGTGCACTGTTTAGCAATGTTGAACTCTTCACAAATTACGCATCAGGTAAATTTACAGGTCAATTAATGAATTTAGAAAGTGAAATTTTAACGTTAGACATCTCTCTTCCGGGAAGCCTTCCCTTTTCATTAGTCAATGCTTCTTTTTCATCACATGGGCCAAACACGTAACACGTCGGCAGGATAGCCGCTGGTCATTACGGGTGACTGTCCTGGATTTCCAGAGAAGGCAAACGCACAAAGGGGAGACAGAAAGTTTGGTGGGCCTGTGAGATGAAAAAGTTCGCAGGTATAACGTGGCAAAAAAAATCACAAGACCGGATTGATTGGTGGATCATGGGAGAGGCCTTTGCCCTGCAGTGGGCGTAGTCAGTATGATGATGATGATGATGATGATGCTTTCATTTTTGTTTATTTCTTGCTTTCATTTTTTCATGTAATTTTTTAGCTTTCCTCTAAATATTATAAACGTAATTTTTTGCTCATGCTGCCCACGACATTGAACATACATATGTTCTAGTATTAGGAGGTCTCCCCGTCAGTTCTTGTAAATATGGGAACTCCGAATGCAATACTTATCACTCACGATGTTACATTGTACGCAAGGAAGCTGTATAAAATTGATTGATTGAAAATTGGTTGATCAAATTGATTAATTGGGGCAACCGTTCCTTCGATCCGTGGCGTGATCGTTTCCGCCGTAATCGGCGGCGTTACCGGCAGGCATGAAAGAATAGAAGAAGAAGGAAAAAAAAACACCCAGGATTGACTAGAGTTCAAACCCGGGCAATCTATGTGCCAATTCAGTATCCTACCACGGGGAAACTCTGGTGCTTGAAACTAGCTTGCGAAAAGACAGGAGTTAGGTCGTAAAAGAAATCACGATATTCTGTGTAATATAGCGTGGCGGAAAACTAAAATAATAAGCAGCAATCACACTATATGCTAATTGCTCAACGACTGTGTAGTTTGATGCTTCCCCCCCCCCCCCGCAAAATGTTCCGCCGTTTTTTCTCTCTCGCTCTCTCTATAGATCTTTATTTCTCTTTCTTGCTTTTTTACCCCACTCTGTTTCTTTCTCTTTTTTTCTGTTTCTTTGTATTTGTGTCTTTCTTTCTCTATCACGCCGTCCTTTTTTTTCTCTCTTTTTCGCGTCGGCTTCTTTCTATCCTTTTTCTCCCTTTCATTCTGTCTCTCTTTTTTCAATGATTCGTTTTCGTTTTAACACTCGCACCTTCAGTACATGGCAGTCCCATTCTTTTAACGTGTACCCACTTGCGTAGCTTCGCACGATGGAGAACAAGTTAACAATAGCTTAAACAGCTTCCCTCTGAAGAGAATGAAGGGGGTGCTCGCGGGTCATAATGATGATAGCATTTTTTTTACTGCGAAGCACAAGATACCGACAGCCTAAAAAACATCGTAGTTAAAAGAACATTTGCGAACGAAAATATTTGTAAATTAGCCGCCAGAGCCGTCAACCTCCTACACTCCAGTTTATATATTGTACTTTCGTAACTCTAGAAGCTATAATTCTAATTCTTGGGCAATATTGATAAACGTTTTCGTTCATTAGTGGTTTTCGCGACTGACCAGTCGTTTCGGCTAATAATATGTCGTGCGTTAAGATAGGCTGGGGCTTTGCCTTAAGTTCTAGCGTTGCAGGTTGATTTTAGTGAATCACGGCCGTGCGGCCGGATTAACGGAGATTTTCGTCAAGAAGTGCTCTCTAACACTGGGCGACGACTTCCGGTGCCGGATTCACAACACTTCCGTAGAGAAGCTGTGTAACTCGCTGGTGGGATTTCTTTGTGTCCGGAAACAGGAAATAGCATATGTGAGGGAACAAACCAAAATGAGCTTCCTGCCAGGCCGCACTTGAACCCAGGCCCCCACGCTATGAATGTAGGCGAACGTCTTGACCCCTGCAGCTACAACATGCTAGCAGAAACATGAATGAGTTGTACCCACACTGCAAAACAAGCACTTATTTTATATCAAGTATTCTTGGTGGTCGTGTGGGAGCCATCTGCAGGCCAAGACGTAAAGCCGACGCCAAGGAAAAATACGGCTTCGCGCAAATTGGGTGCAACCATACGTTTCTATGATCCGCCTTTCAAGAAACCGCTCAAGACGTTGAACGCCGGAAAGAATAACACGGTATGCCGATGCGTCAACGCCGATAAACGAGATCGTACATTAGTTGAAAACATGATTGATATGTGAGGGTTAACGACCAAAAACCACCGTATATGATAATGAGAGACGCCATAGTTGCGGGCTCCGGAAATTTCGACCACCTGGGGTTTTTTAACGTGCACCCAAATCTGAGCACAAGGGCCTACAACATTTCCGCTTCCGTTGGAAATGCAGCCGCCGCAGACGGGATTCAATCCCGCGACCCGCGGGTCAGCAGCCGAGTACCTTAGCCACTGGACCACCGTGGTGGGGCCATTAGTTGAAAACAGCTTCTCTGTTTATTCACCTTCAAAGAGTGGGATGCCTCCTCAATTTTCTTGCCAATACATACTGGTTACCATTGGGTAGGCGATACGTTAATGATATGTCTCGAATCTCCTTCGGATTGAAGTATTCGCAGGAGTGAACATCTACGGAGTTAGAACATTTTCATGGACGCCGAGCTTGAGCCAATATTAGCAAGAAACATTATATTGTTACCACTATGCTGTATAAAGCATCGCAGCGCTTTTCTGCGTTTGAATAGAAAAAGTGAAGAAAAGATATCAATGATGGAAGGCTAGCCAGGTCTCCGACCAGTTGGCTACCGTACACTGGGGAATGCGAAGAAAAAAAATTTTCCCACCCTAGTGCTGGGTAGCAAACAAGATGCTGATATTTAGTTAACCTCCCTCTCCATCTCTCTTTTTCTCTCTTGAGGAGAGAAAGGCCACTCTTGTTGCTGCCGGTGGGGTAACAAGTTTATGCTCGACGTCATAATAGTCACTTCTGTAAATTGCTTGCTGAGTCGAGATTGGCTAAAAGCTTCTACGCTGAAACTGATCCTAATGGCAGCTGCCAGCCAATGGTGATACGGAACGAAATAACGACGAAAGGCGACAGACCAGTAACGAAGAGTTTCTATGCTCCACTTCGCGAATTCGACCCTGCGCACAGTTTCGTGGCCATGGCTGAATGACGACATTCAGCGATATATCTGCCAAACGGCTTTCCGAGGCCGAGTGGGGTAACACCGGATATAAGCCGGTGACGCCAACACTTCGAACAGCTTTGTAAGCGTTGTTCGTACGCATTTGTGCGTGCGGGTTCACGGCCGGCCCCAATGCAGCCTCGAGGCTCTTGACACCGATCGTGCTAGCTGCAGTGTTCTCTGCTTGCGGACGTTGCAAGCGTGATACGACATCGGGCCTTTTCTAATTCAGGTGGGCGAGATTGCGCTCTCGTGTCGCGGACGTACCTCGACATTTCGGGACACGTCGTACGCGTCCGCTATGGCGCGCAGGTATTCGTCCACGCTTGCTTCGAGCTGGAGAACTCGTGGGTCGCTGCTCAGCTGCTCTGGGATGTGCAGAGCACGCCGCACTTGGGCCTTCATATTTCTTACGCTCTGTCGCACCGACAGGAAGGCCAGCTGCAAAAAAAAAAAAAAAAAGGCGCCACGCGCGCAATCTATATCTGGTTCTTGCAGTGCATACTGTCGAACAGGCGCGCCATATAGTCTACAGTCATCAGTCGTATGTATAGTGAGCGGAATGCAATGAAATTATCGCTGCCATTTCTTTGTGTCCTCCAGTGATTAGAAATAATCTCTACAATACGAAGGAATGAATGCCTTTAATTTCTCCTTCTCAACAAGAAAGGTTGAGAAACGACCTTCCGGTGAAACGAGAGTTTCACAGTTGTAGCCACGCTTTGAAATCGACAGGAAAGAAACATCAGTTACAGCCTCCACGGTGGGTCAAGGAAGCTTCAAGGGCACTGATTTTACGAAAAAAAATGCGCGTTTATGGCACTTCTATGTAGTCATCGTGACGCCACGTGTCTACTGAGGACTGAAACTTTGAATTATATCTGCTATCCACTTCAACAATTTCTTCTCGAGATCTGAGCGTCTTCGTAGATGTCGTGGCTTTTAAGCCTTCGCGAAGGCCATCACATGACGCGAAATACGGGTAACGAATAAAAACAGTACACATGCCAGTATTTCACAAAATGCTCATTGCAACGAATACGTAACACTTGTTCCCCTTACGAAAGTTCCTTAAAACAATGGAATGAAATATCAATACAGACAAACAAAATGACTGTGAAGTTTTCTTTCATCGAGGCTTGAAAAAGGTATATTTTTTCCACGAGTCCCATGCTACCGCCCACTGTTCATCTGTGATCACGAAACATTAATTTTTCGCACGGCTGCCATATTCAGGCTATTGTGTTTCGTATCGTGCAAGTAAGGCGGACGAAAAAAGTGTTGAGAAATCTTGCATGTGTGATCCTCCACTCTAACAGTAAGCCCGATAGTGTAAACATAAAATGTGTGAAAAAATTTTACCTGTTTCACGATCGCAGGTGACCAGCAGGCAGTAAAATTGGACTCTCGGAAAAATCTGGCCACCTGTGCCACCTGCGATGTTTTGTCCCCACTCTGTTATTACGATTTCGTGGTTAGACGGACGCCGCGTGATTTGCCCGCACGTTGACCAAGTGACTGTCCCTTCAAGTTGTGTTCACAAAAATTAAGAAAGTGTTCGCTAAATTGTAAGTTAAAAGACACCAGCTGTAATGCGGTCAGCCGGAGAAGCTTGTAGGCCATAGCTTGTTCCTGATGTATGAGCTACGAATAGATTTGTTGAAAACCAGCGATATCCCCGAGTCAGTAAATTTGGAGAACTTAACACAAGTCCTCTCAACCAAAAGCATACCTCGATTGATGATTGTAGATTGAAGAAAGTATAGGTGGACGTGCCCCTCTGCTCTCGTCAGAAAGAATCTTACGCTTCGTGGAAAAGCTCGGGTGTTTAAGAGAATGAATGGCGAACATACCTGTCAATTAGTCACAAAACACACGCACACAATGGCGCTAAATTTTATCACGCTGTATATTTCGCAGAAACTACTTCCGATGCAACAAGTAATTCGAGCGAAGTTTTTTTTCTCAGGAAAACCTGGGCAGAATGTCCTGAATTCTTGTTTTATATTTTCGAGCCTCTTTTGGTGGGTTTCGATCACTGACTCCAACTTTAGGGCTGTGAGATAAATTATATCGGCAGCCTGACAGCCCGTCACACCGCTGAAATCACCTTCGCTCTTCTCCGAACGTGTCCGACGAATGTATATATCCGGGCGAAAAGCAAGCTATAGTGATAATAACAACGGAGACGTTTCAGAGTAATAAAACAGCGACACGTTTGATTTAGATCGAAGAAGTGACTTTGAATAACCTATGTTATCGATAAATGCGTGTGTCAAGCTTGTGGCCGAATTCATGCCTTTTGCTAGAACACAAAAAAGTGCACATCAACCAAGCACGTGAACCGATAATTGCAACTATCTCACTCACTGACTCTCTCACTCACTCACACACGCACACATACATGCACACACACATACACACACACACACGCACACACACACGTACACACACACGTACGCACGCACGCGCGCACAAATGCGCACGCACCTTTTCTCTCCCTCTTTCAACATAAGCACATTTCACCGAATATTTCTCATAATCTCTCTGGGCAAACGAACCATGTTAATTTTGTAAGTCTTTGGCAACAGGTGTAAAAGATAAAATGCAGAAGAACGCGGCAACTATATGCTGACCAGTTATATTTACTGAGGAAGAAAATCCCGAACTGCAGCGCACAAGCTGTGATAGCTTTGCCGGTAATGTGTCACCCCTTTCGCTCCAGATCCGTTCGTGATCGTGGTTTTCCCACTTGAAATCGCCGAGATAATTACTACAGAGTGCAGTACCTCATATACAGTGCTCTTACAGTGCAAAGCGCATGAGAAGCCTATATGACAGTAATATTCGCTGGTCTCGTAAACGTTTACGCACGCTTGTAAGAAGCGACTACAGCCTTTCCTTCACTAGATGACAACGCAAAATGAGCTTTTTCTCGAGCTCCTTTTACACATCATGCATCCTGTGGGTAGAAGTCGCATTAATGAAAACAATCAGTATTAGCCATCACGTCATTATCAAAAGGGACACGGGTAAGTATCTAACTGCACTGGAGCGTTAATAAAATTAGTTGTGAGCTAGCAGTGAACTGGTGTCACGAATTTCGATGGACCTTACTTTCGTCTTTGCCGCCGCGCCACCGCCGGCTGCCTCGACAATGTAGATGACAGTTGTGCTCGGCAGAGGACGCCAGCATTCCACAAAGCCCCTCTTTCGGCTGTACTCGCACGCTGGTCGTCTACTAATTTCGGGTGAATCAGATTTCCCGCGCGGTGCGTCTCCCGCGAAAGGAGGGGCGAAAAGGGTAGCACTGAAAATCCAGTTATAGTACTGTCCTCTCACCTAGCTGCTCGCGCTGAGTCTCGTCTTGCTGTCATTGCGACTCAGTTGTTTGTTCAGCCCCCAAATCGGAAATGATAGTTGCACTTACATCGGAGTAGTCTGGTTGGGGAGCGGGGCTAAACTCCTCCGAACTTAAATACGGTGGTTTAAACCCCACCTGCAAAAGGATTACTAGCTTCGCCCTTACGTCCCCATGACAAAATACCTTACAAAGGGGCCTCGAAATCATAGCAAGGCAACTCCAAAAAAAAAGATATGTTTCTGTGTATACGGGTTGCCACAACCTCCTTTTATATTCATTGAGCACACGTTTAAGTGCAAGCAGAGCAAATGATGTCTCTAATTTTATTGATGTGCACAGAACGTATTGCATAAGGTTGGCTCAACCACAGGCCACCTATCAATGGCAGTCGTGACATGACCGGCAGGATAAGTCACAAGTGTGAAACGTGCAAAGTTGGCTGGCACTCTTTAATGCCGTTTCAGGACCTGAGTGGGCTAACATAGTTCTGTAGCTCATTGCTACTGCATAGAAAAATATTATCGAGAATTTCATTGAGGATATTACCTCTTTCCATTCCTCCGGACACCCATGTCTATTTTTTTATTTCGTGCTGCTAGACTTGCAGCATTTAGTGCGTTACTGTGATTGTTTATGCTACACTACCCCAGTCCTAATAGCCTTTTTGAAATAACATGGTTATATAAATAAGCGAACGACAAAAGATAAGCAAAACCGTAGCTAGGAATTTTCAGAAGGAAGAGGAATAAACATTATTAAAACCAGCAGCTTAATTGGCTGGGCCTATAGGCCTCCCACGTGGGGACGTCGAGGGCTTGCCTCTCCGCCACCTCGCGGGAATGCTATTTTTTATATGATACACACGAGAGCCGTTCGTCACAAGTTCAGTCACCTGCTGGGAGCTCCTTTGTATAAGTTCAGGTTTCTAAGTTTCAATCAGATTTATGCAAAAAAAAAATAGGCGCGAGCTATTGAAACAGTGTGTTCTTTTTTTTCCTGGCCTAAGACAATTTGCTCTAGTTGCACAACTCAACGAGGAAGCTCAGACGCCTCTGCTCTCAGTATACGGCAACGTGCAGACTTTGTTTCTACTAGAAACAATGGACTGAATCATTAAGCTTACGCGAATCATGATCTTAAAGTTGTTCGGACATTTGATGGGGTAGTTAGGGGTTTTGTTGTTTTCGATACTGAGCCTTTCTATAAAATCGCCGAGAAGGAAAAGATCTTCATCTTTCAACACGATACCATGTATTGACCTGGACCACAGGAATGAGAGACACACAGGGTGTCTTTCTTTCATGTGGCCCTCGTGGATGCCCGCCAATGCGTCAGGAGGCGGAGTCATATCAACTAGTATTCTCTACATCCTTGGTAACATAGAGAGGTATTTGTCTTATATAGTATAATATAATGAAAATTTCATAGATTTCTATACAGCACCCGTGATATCAACGAATCACGGTAAGGGCTGTTGGTATATGCGCTGTTAGCTACAAGTTATTATCATCGTGGTAAGTTTATTCGTGCCAACTGCCGAGTGGAGGTCTAGCTGTCCCAATGCCTCCAGTTACTTATTCATTGCGTGAACTGTTTTTTTTCTTGTGCTTGCAAACTACCTAACTTCATCACAATCACATGAATCTCTGCCAACCCCGGCTATGCTTCTTTTGGTGCCCTCCATTCAGACTCTCTATGAGAACATCGGCCATGAGGCCTGCTCAATTACATTCTTTTAATCCTCTGGCTGCAACCTCACACTGTTTGCTTTCAAAGCAGAGCTTCTTGTCCTAATCCCTACTCTTAACTGCATGCCATCTTTTGATTGCTGTATCGCTATGTCTCAAGTCAGCCAGTACCGACTAGTCCATGCTCTTGATCTTATTGGTTCTGCTGGTCATGATTTTGCTATGCCTACCGTACGCAACTGCAACCAATTTTCTCCCTTCAGTATAGACTTTGCAGCTGGAAGCACCGAAACCGTGCGCATAAATTGTCTTATCGGCAATGTGTCAGTGCCCCGTCGTGGCACAGCTTGCGAATACTTACTACGACCACAGAGCAGAGGAGCTTGTCCTTGAGCTCCTCGGCGCCCCGTATCTCCGGGATGGAGTCGAGGGTGTCCAGCATGTCGAAGCGCGCCTGTGCGTACAGGCTGCCGTAGCGTCGCACCAGCAACGAGCGCCTCTGTTCGCCCTGGGATGAACTTTCGAAGGGACCCCTACGCGGCACCATCCTCTGCGCTTGAACCGCCAGCCGGCCCTGGAGCTCGCGCGGCCGCTGCTGTAGCGTCGCGATGGTCTGGCGTGCCGCGGCAAGCTCCTCGGCCTCTGTGCTCTCGGATGTTGACGACTGGGCGTAGGAGCCCGTTTCGCTCGAGCTGGAACTGCGATGTGAACGACACAGCACGCTCCTCAGGATTCGAGCGTTATAAGCCAGTCATTCTCACACCCGCCTGTGATAGTTTTTTAACGAGCTAGGTACTGCGATTCGAGCGTTATAAAGCCAGTCCTTCACACACCACGCCTGTGATAGTTTTTAACGAGCTAGGTACGCGCTGCATTTTAGGACGAGTTTATGCTCTCGGCCATAGCGGCCACATTTCATCAGAAAGCCATCATTCCCTGCTTGTTTTAGTCCACTGCAGGACGAAGGCCGCTCCCAATGATCTCCGGTATAACAGTATACGTTGGGAGATGATTCCATATTAAATGTGAAGCATTTCCTTGCGCAGACACTTTGGGCGTATCTATCTATCTATCTATCTATCTATCTATCCTATCCTATCTATCTATCTATCTATCTATCTATCTATCTATCTATCTATCTATCTATCTATCTTTCTATCTATCTATCTATCTATCTATCTATCTATCTATCTATCTATCTATCTGTGTATCTGTCTATCTGTGTATCTGTGTATCTGTCTATCTATCTACTCTATCTATCTATCTATCTATCTATCTATCTATCTATCTATCTATCTATCTATCAGCATATGTCTCGGTGCTTAACTAGTAGACTAAAATTAATATGGCGTGAATAATGTGAAAGTCCCGCTGCGTACGATGTCAAACCCTTTCCTCCAGACAGACGTGGACATACCTGTACACTACGGACCATGGTTCTCGGCGAAGTGCCGCATATGTTTTACAGTTTACATCTACAGAGAAACACATTGGTAATTAAAGTGCAAAAGCGTTAAGAAAAACCGACGCCGGTAGTGCTAACACGACGAATGCAAAGATTATATTTTATGGTGACAGCAGGAATTGAACCCCAGCATTTTACGTGGCAAGCAAGTATTCTACCACAGAGCCACGCCAAGTCTCTGAAGTTTTTAAAAAAAATAAATGACCTATGCAGGCGTACTGTTGGTGGTTGCAGTGCTACTCGTCTAATTTTATAAACATTGCGTATGTACTTCAATGATACAACCGTCACGTCGGGTTTACGTCAGTGGTACAATTAAGCGTCATCGACTGAAGTTGGTCTACGTAGCACTAGCACGGGGCTACAATGCTCGCAAGCAGAAGCGCTACATTACATTTTACCACTTCTAGTGTTGGTAATACCAATTTTGCTGTTGGAATCGTTACGCAACTGTAAACAACTGGTTATATAAAACGTAGGCGACTGCTCAACATACATATCCGTCTGTGCCTATAACATTTGTACACATGTTTAGCGTCATTTCGTAACAGTATCACTCAATTAAAAAAAAAGCACCACAGTCACCTTCTCTCCGCATGCTTCGCATGCCATCGATTCCCATGGTACGTGTGATCTGCCAAATTTTATTCCTGTGAACTTACTAATCTCTTCATTCCATCCAACTCTCTGCCTTCTTCGACAGCGTTTTCCATCCCTTGGGACCATTCTGTTGCTCTCACTGTCCATCAGTTGTCTGTCCTACGCATTACGTGGCCAATCCTGTTCCAGTTTTTTCGGTGAATCCGAACTATGGAAGCACTAATACACAAGGACACAGGGGGAAACAGAAGAGACCAGGCTGACGGCTGCCCCCTGGAGACGCAGAATGCCTGTTTACTCTTTCGGGAGAAGGAAAAATTATAGAAGAAATTAAAATAGGAGGAGAAAAAGAGGAAAGAAGACAGTGAAATAATAGTAAAATAAAAAAAAAACATCCGTGTACTTGGATTCAGGTGCACTTTCAAGAACCCCAAAACGTGATCAGAATTATTCTGGCGTCCCGCACTACACTGTGCTTCATGATCAGTCGAAGCTTTGGCAAGCTGAACTCTAAAAGAAGACGAAATTTTGAAAGAAGAAGAAATTTTATTGTACACAGTGGGCTGGCTGTTCAGACATAGTGGCCTCAGGCGGCGTCTCTGAGTCCCTGGACTCGGGTGCATTCTCGGCCTGCCAGATGGCTCAGAGCAGATTGACTAAATAAAAAAAATCACAGCATAGTAACGAACTGGATGGTGGTGCGAAGCATCCGTCAGTCCGTCAGCCTTCAGTCCTTCCATTACTTCTTGCGTCCATCCGTGCGACCGTCCGTCCGTGCATTCGTGCGTTCGTCCATCCATCCACCCGTACATTCGTCCATGCATCCGTACCGCCTGTGCGTTCGTCTGTGCGTCTGTCCTTACATCCGTGCGCTGTGAGTCCATCCATCCGTCCGTGCGTCTGTCCGTCCGTGCATCTTTCTGTCCATCCGCCCATCTGGTGAACACTCCAGGTACCGCCATCTCGCATATTTTCATCATATATTCATCAAATACAAGTGCCACCACTCAGCAAACATTCCAAGGACTAAACGAGAGGTGGCTACCTACTATTACGACTGCTACAACTGTATACACACATCGCAAACAGCACGACCTACGGCGGTATAAGAAGCTTCGCCCCTAAAACATTCTCGAGCGTCAACTGGTTGCTCGTGTCCGGAGGGTGGTCCAGGTCAGAGAGTTCTTGGAATAAGGGAACCCTCCCACATTCACTCATTGCCCACCCAATGATCGTTTTTTTCTCTCTCTCTACTCAGTCTAGACCTTGCCTTACCAACAAGTACTTTCAGTGCAGGGGGAAGCTTCGGATGGCATTGTCGGGTTCGGCCATAATCAAGTGTGTAGAAAGCGACAAAGAAAGTCGTATTTCTTCGCACAGGTCAACCTCGGTGGAAAAGGGGCTACAGTACTCGGTTGCTGATCCAAAGGTCGAGGTTTGAATTTCGGCCGCGGCGATCGCATTTCAATTGAGGCGAAAGGCCGGAGGACCATGTACTGCGCGATGATAGTGCACATTAATGAACACCAGATCGTCTAATTTCCGGAGCCCTCAGTATACGGCATGCCTCTTAATCATATAGCGGTTATAACACGTAAAACTCCATATTTTTTCTTCACCCTGCGTTCGGTGACTGTATCTGCTACTACTCTGTTGAATATAGAAGCCTCTTTGTTTCTTTATTGAGGCAGATTCAGCGAAACAAAAGTGACTGCAGTAAGACTGCCAATGATTATGATGTTCCAAGTTAAATAAGCTATGACACTCTGGTGGGCTTGTTCGTTCATAGGCTTTTAAACGCTATTGAACTGCATGAAAAGGCTAGGACACACGTTACACACTTAACAACACGAGCGCAGTTTGCCTGGGATAGTAGTGTTTTGAATTTTTTTTACTTGTGCCCGCGTACTTTCGAGCTGTTAAAAATGTTCAACATTTAAGTTTTTCAGTTGTCTTTTTATTGTTGTTTAAATTTTTCGTCAATAAAAAGCCAGTATTTCGAGAGACCAGAAAATATCCTCACAAGCGTGAGGGTGCAGAGTAAAAAGAATTAATCACAGCGTGTTTTTGAAACCTAGTGTCCAGTTCTTGTCACTCACCTGCTGTTCATGTCAGTAGGTGCGTCACATGATAACCGTTTTTAATGTCAAAATAAAATATTTTTATCAGCATTTAATGAGCTTCAGACTTGCTCAGAGCTGTCTCTGTATAAAGGGTATTTGTATAGTAAAGTAAGTTAACCTTGGGAAATTCGTGTTAGTGCATCTCTAAAGAACAATAAAGCATCTAGCAAATCTGGCTGCGTTTTGATGTGATATTCATTGTTTTTAAGATGGCACTACTTCTTGCCAAGTGGTGCACTCGGTCAAAGGCTTCGCAAGTATAGATGAAACGAGTATCTTGACATGAACGCGCGGAGGGGAGAATACAATAAAATAGAGAGACTACTCAACAGAGCTTTTAGTTGGTTAGTGATACTTGGCCTATTGCCTGCGTCAGAGTTGCTTAGTTTTGCTTCTACAAAAAATAACTTGAGCTTAAGAGGGTTTTAGGACAGTATTCGCCCCAAGATCGAGCTATAGGGGGCAGCACCGTCACCTTGCTAGTGTCGATATATAGGCGGCCGGTGGTGTGCATGCACGTAACGGAGCGTTTTCTGAGCGCTGTGAGCCCATTGTCGGCGAATGAAATGCGTTGACTGCGGCCCAGTCGTAATAATAAATGTGCCTGAATTGCTTAATGGATGCACGAAACTCACCGAACGTTACTTTTACTTGTGACAGAACGCAGTCTGCCATTAAAAGGGATGTTCACGCTTGGTGACTGTCTGTACTTTCGCACTGCAGTGTGTCACGTTTCTTTATGAATTGCTTAATGGATGCACGAAACTCACCGACACGTTACTTTTACTTGTGACAGAAACTCAGTCTGGCCATTAAAAGGGATGTTCACGCTTGGTGACTGTCTGTACTTCGCACTGCAGTGTGTCACGTTTTCTTGTATGAATTGCTTAATGGATGCCGAAACTCACCGAACGTTATTTTACTTGTGACAGAAACGCAGTCTGCCATTAAAAGGGATGTTCACGCTTGGTGACTGTCTGTACTTCTGCACTGCAGGGTGTCACGTTTCTTGTATGAATTGCTTAATGGATGCACGAAACTCACCGAACGTTACTTTTACTTGTGACAGAAACGCAGTCTGCCATTAAAAGGGATGTTCACGCTTGGTGACTGTCTGTACTTTCGCACTGCAGTGTGTCACGTTTCTTGTATGAATTGCTTAATGGATGCACGAAAACTCACCGACGTTACTTTACTTGTGACAGAAACGCAGTCTGCCATTAAAAGGGATGTCACGCTTGGTGACTGTCTGTACTTTTGCACTGCAGTGTGTCACGTTTCTTGTATGAATTGCTTAATGGATGCACGAAACTCACCGAACGTTACTTTTACTTGTGACAGAAACGCAGTCTGCCATTAAAAGGGATGTTCACGCTTGGTGACTGTCTGTACTTTCGCACTGCAGTGTGTCACGTTTCTTGTATGAATTGCTTAATGGATGCACGAAACTCACCGAACGTTACTTTTACTTGTGACAGAAACGCAGTCTGCCATTAAAAGGGATGTTCACGCTTGGTGACTGTCTGTACTTTTGCACTGCAGTGTGTCACGTTTCTTGTATGAATTGCTTAATGGATGCACGAAACTCACCGAACGTTACTTTTACTTGTGACAGAAACGCAGTCTGCCATTAAAAGGGATGTTCACGCTTGGTGACTGTCTGTACTTTCGCACTGCAGTGTGTCACGTTTCTTGTATGAATTGCTTAATGGATGCACGAAACTCACCGAACGTTACTTTTACTTGTGACAGAAACGCAGTCTGCCATTAAAAGGGATGTTCACGCTTGGTGACTGTCTGTACTTTTCGCACTGCAGTGTGTCACGTTTCTTGTATGAATTGCTTAATGGATGCACGAAACTCACCGAACGTTACTTTTACTTGTGACAGAAACGCAGTCTGCCATTAAAAGGGATGTTCACGCTTGGTGACTGTCTGTACTTTTCGCACTGCAGTGTGTCACGTTTCTTGTATGAATTGCTTAATGGATGCACGAAACTCACCGAACGTTACTTTTACTTGTGACAGAAACGCAGTCTGCCATTAAAAGGGATGTTCACGCTTGGTGACTGTCTGTACTTTTGCACTGCAGTGTGTCACGTTTCTTGTATTTTTATTTTAGGTGTTGAGCTTATGCCCCGTTTACTATGCACTGCTGAGCATGACTGAATTCATTCATCATGCACGCTGGTCATAAATACCAACCCCCCCCCCCCCACCCAAAAAAAGGAAGACATTCGATATTTTTAGACGACGAACCTGAAAATACAGCGATTACTCATTCCGCCCTTTCGTTTTAATAATTTATTCATGGAATAAACCTAGGACAGTCGATAACTTTATCCAGAAAAGCTACTCGACTTACAGCGCTTAAGCGCGCTTGTTCTTACTCCTATAACAGTATAAAAAGGTAATAGTTCAGCCCACAGCTTTCTTATATTGATTATCTGAATCAAATTGATAGAAAGGTTTGACTAATTGATGGAACGAAGTTTGTTTTTCAAGCCAATGTGTGTTCACTCTTTCCGTCTGCCTAGCACAACGCCACAAAAGCGCTCAAGATAATGTGGAAAAAAAAGTGACGTTCTCCATGAAATTATACGACATATGTGAGGCACGCAGTCTGGATTAATTTTGACAATCTGGCCTCTTTTAAGCGAACCCGAATCTAAGAACAAGGGTGAAGCAATTAGGAAAATCCAACAGAAAATTGTATTACAGCGCTTGAGTCGGTGCTTGGTCTGGCTCCAGCCAAAACACAATTTTTCGTTGGAGTTTTTTAATTGCCTCATTCTTATTCCAACCAGCCAGACTTCGGCAAGGGTTCACCTTTGATAAGACCACGGGTCTGTCTTTATAAATATATCGCCCAATGCTAAAATTGCGCTTGAAAACTCAAGTTTAATCAGCTTCATGTCATTAAATTGAAGTACCGAAGTGTCAGAATTACATAGCACTGTCATAGGACTAGAATCGTACAATAGAAGGTTATCTCAAGCAGAATTAAGGCTCGTCGCATAACCGATAAGCAAGAAAGCTATTTTTTTTAAGTAGACACCTAACAACAATACAAAACTTTCTCTTTGAGTCGCTGAAACGCTGAATTCACACAATATTTATCATTCCTAGTGTTTGGGATGACGCCAAGTGCACTTTACGATGGGCTTCAGCTAAAAAGCGGCACCTACACTGACATGATCCTGGCGAAGAGAGGCTACGACGACGATACACATCACTCTCGTCAAGTACTCGACCTCATCTTATTACGGTTCATATACAGGCGAGTAAGGCCAAATGCTTCTGTAAACAGTTCTAGGCAAGCGTACAAGCAGTTAATTTTGCGCTAACAGAGTGGGACAAACCGTCCCTTTGAGCCCGAGCATGACGTACGCGCACGTGCTAGCATATGTGGATAGCAGACGACGCCGGGAGCAATCCACACTAGGTGCGCTTCAGCCAGTGGCCACCAAGCGGCGACTCCGCTCGACCTCGGGGCGAATAGAAAACAGTCAATTAAGTACACGAACGTCAGATGTAGTCCCGGCTCGGAGAGAAAGAGTGAGAAAATACAACCACGAATGAATAATGGCATCAGTAAGAAGTCGTCAATTTAAACATCTAACGCAAGTCAAAAATTAAAAAGTAAACAGGTTTTGGCTATTTATTCGAAACAGTGTCATGTTATCAGCGACAAAATATTCACAACTCGATGTGGCATCCGTGTGCGAAAACGACAGGAGTCTTCCTGTCTATGGGATCTTCAAGGCAATTATGTATTGTTAAAAAAAAACACCCCGCTTACAGTGAGAGCGCAAAAATACACCAAACAAAAAAATGCACAAGTAAATACATAAAATCGTCGTCGCACAGCCACAGAAAGTATGGTTTCACCATAAAGAAAAGTGTACATTAAATAAAAAGATCGAAAACCGGTGTGAGACCGAGGAAGAAAGCCACATAAAGAAATATGCGTTCAAAGAAGGTCGCCTCGACGATGCTGTCAACAAACACGCAAAGATCACCGCCTTTGCAAACCACGGTGGCACCAACCTGTAGATTAAGGAAGGGACTCGCTGCATGGGCGCGCCTGATCCGAGTGGTATCCGGCCAGCAATGATCTCTTGTAGAATCTCTGGGCTGCAATAGAGAGGACCCAGGTTCAAACACCTATCCAACCTCGGCATTTTTTTCTTATTTTGCGACATAGCGGTGACGGACAATGGCGGCAGCGGCGGCTAACTAAAGAAGGAATGACAAACAATGATTTAGGAAAGAAACGCACGAGCACAACACAAGGAATGAACGAGAATGTAATAATCATCAAAACAACGAGTTATAAATAAATACATGAAAACAAACAATGGAATAAACCAATTCGAAAGAAAGAACGAACTGTAGTCCTTTCAGCAAATGCGGAGCATTTTCTGTGCATGATGGGACCTCGAAGTATTAACATATATATGTTCAGCTTTACCGAAGAATTGTTTTAAGGTTTTTTGTAACGATTGCGCTTCTCTAAGGCGAACGCTGCTTTGTTGTTGTTGTTGTTGTTTCCTTGTGCAAATGGCTCATACTCAAAGGAGGGGATAGGCCGACTATAAGGTGAAATTGCCGGATACTTTCAGCATTGTGTCATTCCTGAAAAAACTTTGTGATTTAATTCTGATTTGAAATGACCATAGAAAGTTTACAAAAAAGAAAAAAAAATAGTGAAACTCTAATTTAGCAAGAAAATCGTTTAGTCGCAGTGATGTATACCTTAACGGCGAATAAAACATCCCTGTGGCTGAAACCCAGTGTAGAGGCTCCAAATGAAAGAAGATCAGGTTGTGATAATTGCAAGCCCAGTTTTTAAGAGGTGGTGCTAGTATGCTTTGCCTGAATAAATCGAAATGGCGACTATGTAATAAAAAATGACTGATCGTTTCGTCTTCATTACAGTTAATGCACAAAGGGGAATTCAATGTACCTGATCTATGCAAGTAAAAATTGAGGGAGGTAACGCGGCAACGAAATTTTGTGATGACAACTTCCATCATCCTTGAATTAGACACATTCACTGCGCCAGGGAAAAAACAAGTGATTGTACTCCGGAGAAGCCGTCAGTGCAGGGTCTCATAAATTTTGCCTGATTATAAGTGTGCGAAATCGCACCACCGTAATGTATACTGTATGAGGGAAAATAGGAAGAATTGGCGTCGAAAGCGATGCCTTCGCAAGAGAATCAGCTATTTCGTTTAACAACAAGCCTTTGTGCACTGGTGCCCAGATAAATGAATACTTCGGAGATGACAGGGAGCCAATGATTTAAAAAGTTTCAGTATGAGTGAGCAACCGGATGCGGACAGAGAAGAGCACACTGATAATGATTCAGTTATGGCTGCTACGACTGGAATGGAAGTATTTACCTTCCGCAAAGCTAACATTATTGCCATGAATTCAGCCAAAAAGACAGGAAGAAAATCTGGTAAGCGAAGTGAAAATGACCAATCAAGTACGGGGCAATATATTACAACGCCTGATTTTTCATCTGATTGCGATGCGTCCGTTGCAATAATGACATTTGTTGGCAGAGTACTTAAATGGTCCTGCAATAAACAATTTAAAATGCCTGTAGGCAATAGCTTAGCGTGAATCGGGCAGATATCATGGTAAATGATTTCTGGGGAAATTTCGTTGCTCAGTTAAAGGATTCAGATCACGAACTTGTACATTTAGAGGCTCAAGTAACGATTGAACAAATACTATTTGTGGTTTGTGAAATCTGGGCCAATGCACGGAGAAGAATAGGTCACAATTGGAAATAAAAATAATTTGTTCAGGCTTAAAAGGTGCTTCATATAGTCGTAAAGAGGTCTGCACAGTAAGAATGTTAAAGCGACATAATAGGGTTGGTATTCGTGCTTCAAGATATAACACTGCATTTGCAGTACACTTTGGAAGTCCTAAGCAGAGCCGTAAAACCTCTCTTTCCAATAGAACGAGCGGCCGAAGTTTGTAGGCTGGCGCACGAGAAAGAAGAACGCAGCCAAACTCTAACACAGGTCGGACATACATTTTATATATAATCAAAAGTGCCTTCCTTCTCATACCTGACCTACAATTGCTCAACCTCCGCAATACGCCCATCGCGCGTACTGCTTTTGTCGCGATGTATTCAATGTGAGGGCGCCAATTTAGATGTTCATTATACATAACTCCAAGATATTTCAATGATTGCACCTGTGGGATATCTTTAAGCTTGTAATTTATAGATATGTGCACAGGATCTCGGACAGGAAAAACGAGAATAGCACATTTACTGGTATTCAGGTTCAACATCAATGCATCCAGCCAATGTTCTATTTCATTTTAGATAGGCTTGCAAGATAGTGTAAAGACAGTGGAAGTCATGTGCCACAGTAAAGAAAGCAATGTCATCGGCATAAACATAGGTTTTCACATCTGGCTGAACGGGGATGGTACTAAGCAATATTTATTCATTATTTATTTATTCAATACTGTGGGCCTTTTCAGGCCTATACAGGAGAGGGCGTACAGAGCATATGTTGAATAATACGGGGGAAAGTACTGACAACTGAGGTACACCTCGGGTTTGCTTGTGCTTACAGGAAGAGAAAGCACCTTGATAACAATACAGTTCTCTTCTACTTAAAAATTCCGTCACCCATGCTACTTTATAAGGTGGAAGTCCATGACTCCATAACTGAATAATCAAGATAGAATACTCTACACTAGCGTATGCTTTACATATGTCTGACGTTACTAAAGCCGCAAACTGCTTTTTGTGACGGGCTATATGAATACGACTTTCCAGATCTACATGTACATGTCAGATGGAATATCCAGATTTAAAGCCGATTTGGGAAGAACTCAACAGTTGTTTCTCATTAATAAACCTAATTATACGACCAATGAAGTACCATTTCAATAAGGTTTGCTACATTAGATGTTAAGGATATTGGTCATATGTTGTCTAAATTATAGTCTGCCCCCTGTTTCTTAAGCAATGGTATAATTTTCGCAATCTTCCATTCAGCAGGGATCCATGCTTTTCTAAGGGAATAATTGACGAGACATAAAAGATCGTTCGGATATTCCCTGTGTAGTATTTTCAGCATTGTATTTGTTATTCCATCGGGGCCTGGTGCTGCATTTGGCAATCTTTCCATAGCCTGATTTAAATCGGAAGTCGATATTTCTGTGCAGTCATAGATAGCTGTTGTGTAAGCCGAATTAGGAAGACGCGTTGAAAACCTGTTTTCTAATCATTCAGCCAATTGATTTAATGATTCCTGTTGTTCTTGTGAGGTGTGAACTACTGAGTCAACGTTTCCTGGTATAGGGGTCTTCTTCCTACTACGAAGAAAATTGAATAAAGCATGTTTGTTATTCGATTTAGACAGGTACTCGAGTGCTCTTGGTCATATTGCTCTTTCGCTCGCGATGCAGTGCGTTTAAATGTTGCCGCAATGAAGTGATAATGCTTCAAATTTTTTAGACTCTGATTACATATAAGTCTTTTCCATGCCACTTTTCTTCTTCTATAGTCTTGTGTGCACTCATTATTCCACCATCTACTAGGTTGGGCACTTTTGGTTGACGCTGAAGCAATTACAAATTCTAAAGTGCTCTTGGAGATTTTTAAAGCGGAACAGACATTTATGCCGAGGTCCTCATTGTGACCACTGGACACTGCCCTAATATTTGAACGCAAGCAGTCTTTAAATTTTTTTTTGTAATTCATCAATGTTTTCTCTGTCCTTTGAATAGATTTCACAGCACATGAGATTTCAAAATATATAGGAAAATGGTGACTGTTTGAAGAGAAATCAATTGTTTTCCGAGACTTTATTGAAACTCTCGAGCTGCAAAACGTAACATCTAATACCGATCGTGTCCGTCCGCGAATAAATGTAGGCTGTCTATCATTTAGGCAGGTAAGGTTTTTATTAATCATCCAATCCCACAGAAGAGTACCAGAAGGGTCTGTTTGAAATCCCCACGAAACATGATGTGAGTTGAAATCACCAGTCAGAAGCAAATCATTTTTGCAATTAGCTAAGGCAGTATCTATTTGTTGAGTACTATGCAAACTCGTAGGAAAATATGCGTTTATAGGTAAAAAAGGGCGGTGTCCTGGCAGACTGAGGTCTATTGCCAAAATTTCACAGTCTGAGGACATAAGCTGAAAAGCTATGCTCGCTGTGCGGCACAATTTATCCGAGACTAATATAATTAGACCACCTCCTAGTGATGGACGGTCTAGCCGAAATGCTGTAAAGTTGTTTACATGATAATTCTTAGCGGGGTTAAGCCAGGTTTCTTGTAATAAGAATATATCTGGATATAATTGATTAATTAAGCAAAGTAAGTCAGTAGAAGCAGAGATCAAAAACCTACAATCCCACTGTACTACTTTTAAAGTATCTATGTTGACGAGCGAAACACTTCAGCAACGGCAGCTTCTAAAATACTCTCTTTGATTAGTGCATTTTCGTTGCCCTTTTAAGGTTTTGAGTTTGGGCAAGGAGCCATGATTTCTAGCAGTTGCGCTTCACTGGACCTTGCAGTGCAGTTCAGGTAATCGGCCGCCTGATTTCCTGCACAGAGGCAGCACTTTTCGGTTTCGGCGTTGCCCTCCTTCAATGGATGGGCATCGCCACAGATGCGGCAACGTGAATTTGATTTACAGCCCCCTACACTGTGACCAAAGCGCACAAGTTTTGACATTGGAGAGGACGAGAAGCGAGGTGTTCGACTCTGAAAATGAGTGGCCATATTCAACTCGGATGGACAGGAAGTGCCGGCAAATATAGCAATAACCAACTCAGTGGAAACTTTCTCACCGTTCACTAATCGGTTGCACTGGTACACAGCTATGATTCCAGCATCAGACAGCGTTTCCAGAGTCTCAGCGGGCGTTAATCTAGAGTCGACACCTCGTACTATTCCCTTAGTGCACGCTAAATGAGGCGGGATAAACGCACTCACCGGAACCGAAGCATATATCTTTTAGGATGTCAGAAACGCATTGAAAGATCTGACGATCTGCATACTAAAGCACCTCTTCCGAGCTGACGAACATCACTTATCAGCTGGAAGTGCGGCGTCATGGCCTGCAACTCCGCGTGGATCGCCTTCGGGTTGTTGAACCTAATAAATCCACCATTCGAGGGCACCAGCACAACAGCGATGCTGCCAACACCAATGCGGAAAAAATATTCCAATGGCAAGTCATCATTAGGCAAGGAGGCTGACCAAGGGCTGTGCCCTTGGTCAGGAGACAAATTAGACATTAGCTTTAATTGGATTCATTTAACAAGTAATACGCAACGTCAGCTAGTTTCAACAGGTCAAATTCAGCCAAACCACCGTCCGAAAGAAGGGACTAGCTACTGCAAGAACGTTCGACTGCGCGGTTCCCGAGAACACGTTTTTTGCTTCCAGCCGAAGTTCGACGACGATGATGATGATGAGCCTTCAGCTTTGCTGGCCCACAAAGGGCCATAAGGCCAAGAGCCAGGTGGCAGGATATTCAAGTGTGTCAGGCATTCAGGTAGTCTTGTAGCCGTAAATAACAATAGACTCACACGGTAATCTTTTTGTTGCCATTAGTATGTACGCACACACGGCAGAGTAAACCTCCCTGTGGCTATAACCTAATGTAATCCCTCCCAAGGATAAAATTACTTCCACGTTTATTTTTGAACCTAGCTTCTCAATTGGTTCGACCAGGTATCTTTTCCTTTGATAAGAATATAGTTGACAGGAAAAAAAGAAATCATCTATTGATTCTGATTCCTTGCAAAAGAGACATAACGGAGATGCTGTTAGTCCAGCCGACGTTCCTCGGGAGTCAAGTCAAGATCCTTGACGATGTGGCGCATACCCACGCTGGGGGATTGGCCAAGAACCGAATAGTTTTCATGAATTTCTTGTTTAATAACAGATTAAAATTAATCCATTTACGAGTCATAAAAGAAAGATGCAACAAGACAAACTTGATGGTTGAATTGTAAATAATCTGTAGTGTAAAGCAATAAAGCGTCGTATTTGATTTAATATGAATTTGGAAATTTCAAAATCTACCGAACAATGATTTCAACACTTAAACCTCTTTGAACTTTTGACCAACTCCTGCAATGCGTCAACCATCTTCCCGTCGCTGTGGCCTAGACACAAAGCCCCGAAAGAAAGCATATTTTCAGTATTTAAATCTATTCCGAGAAGGTGGCAAACGGCTCCTTAAGTGTTTTTACGTAAGATAGGGAATCTATTACAATAAATGAGATAATGTTCAGTTGACTCATTTACTCCACAAACAGGACAATGAGGGGAGGCTGCCAGACCAGCTCTGTGTAAATATAAATTGAGCTGTGGAATTTGACAGCGCAGTCTAGTGATGGCGACTTCCGTTCCTCGCGTTTGACATATTTTACAATTCCACTGGTATAACAAGTGCTTGAATTCTGGTGTGGCTGTTAGTGAAGGTGTAGAAAATTCCTCTAACAGTAGTTTTCTTCTTAATCTAGCACCTATAAAGAATTTTGATGATGGTAATACATCAATAACAGGCCCATTTAAAGATGACTTGGCCAACGCATCTGCCATTTCATTCATATAAATGCCCTTATGTCCAGGAACCCAGACCAGTTTGATGAGATTGATATGCGAGGGTACTAATGCTTTGAAAGCGTTCTGAGCATGCGAGTTCTCATCTGCAGTAAGGGAGGCACATACTGATACTGAATCTGTTAAAATTATTGCGGTTCTTACTGAAGCAGTTATTTTACGGAGAGCTAAAATTATCGCAAAAAATTCTGCTTCAAATATGGGCACATAATCGGGAAGGCGAAGCGAAAAGGACCAGTCTAGGGTAGGAGAAAAAAATACCAATTTCACATTTTTCTTCCCTTTGTGACGCATCAGTTGCTATGACTGCTTGTATTGGCGTATGTTCCAGGTAATCTCTTATTATAGCTTCTAAAAAACTGAGCGGCATCAATTTTGAATTTTTCGGAAATATATCCTCAAACTATAATTTAATAGCACTGTTATTGGTACTGATTAAAGGAACAGGATCAATTTGAACATCTAAATCATCTAGAAAGCGCTGTATAACCAAAATTTGTGGTATACGAGATATCGGCCAGTATTGTCGAAAAAACAAGTCAGGACGGTCAATAAAAACTGTTTCTAAGCGCCTGACCGGCGATTCATAGAGCCTAAGAAATGCCTGTGTAGCTAACAATTCAAAACGGGTCGCAAGTGAGGGAACCCTAGCTTCAAGATACAAGATCTTGATTGAAACAAACTTGGGGAGACCTACGCATAGTCTCAAGGCTTGTCTCTCTATGACTACCAGAGGATGTATCTTGTATATAGGCAGGTGCCCCCGCGTATAACACACGCCCAAACTCAAGCACCGGGCGAATGTACATACAATACACTGAGATAAGAGTATTTCTCCGCATACCTAAGCGACTGTTACTAATTTTGCTTAATATTCCCATCGCACGACCTCCCTTTGCTGCAATGTTTTCAATGTGTGTCTTCCAAGACATTGATTGGTCATAGGTCACCCCCAGATATTTCAAATTCACTACTTGAGGGATATGATCCAGGTGATAGGAGAGCGAAATGTAAAAAGGGTCGTTGAGTGGAAATGTTAAAACAGAACATTAAATACAGATGTAAGCTATCAAGCCACATTTCTATGGCCGATAGGTATGTCTGTAATATTTTAAATAGCCTATGAATGCCCTCTGCTGCTGAAAAGAATGCGATGTCGTCCGCATATACATAAGTGTGGACGTCCTGGTGCCGAGGTACAGAGCTTATCAAGATATTGAACAACACCGGGGAAAGAACGGCCTCTTGCGGGACACCTCTTGTTTGCACATATTTAGAAGACGAGATGCCGTTTTTGTAACGATAAAACGTTCTATTGCGTAAAAATTCTGCTATCCATGATTGTATATAATTTGGGAAGTTAAGGTTGTGCAGCTGGTTGATTAACACTATATGCTCAACGCTTTCGTACGCTTTTGCTATATCGAGAGTGACAAGCTCAGCATATAATCCTTCCCGCTTAGCTAATTTTATGCGGCTTTCAAGGTGTATATGGGCCTGCCATATGGAGCATCCGGATCTGAAGCCAATTTGGGATGGATTCAGAATTTCTCTCTCATTGATGAAATTTGTTATTCGAACGTTCAGGATTCTCTCAATTACCTTTACAAAGTTTGAGGTTAACGCGATGGGCCTAATGTTATCCAAAACGTATCCTTTACCCGGAGCTTTCAGTATTGGTATTACCGTTGCTATTTTCCACTCAAATGGAAGCCATGCCGTACTTAAATAATAGTTGATTATATCCAATAGGTATTTTTGGCACTCTTTATGCATCAGTTTCAACATGAACGAGGTAACACCGTCAGGGCCCGGAGCCGCTGATGGCGTTAGCTAACACTTGCGATAATTCATGCCTGTAAACGTCTGTATAGTCCTCGTCCCTTCGCGCCGGTGAAGGAGGTGGTGATAGTTGGCTGGAAAAACGTTGCTCTGATTACTTACCAATCACTTCTAATGAAGCTTTATTTTCTTCAGCCGACAAAATGATAGAGTCTGTATTTATTGATTGCGGAATCCTTTTCTTTCTACGTAGGAATTTAAATAACGCTTTTTATTCTTGGATCCAGAAAAATAATCGAACTTCCGCCTTTCGTAATCTTCTTTTGACTTGGCAACTGTACATTTAAAAACACCTGCAATGAACTGGTAGTCTTTCCAATTTCGAGGGCACTGATTGTACAAAAGCTTTTTCCATGCTGCCTTCCTGCGTCTATAGTCCCTCGAGCAATGGTCATTCCACCAAGGAGAATTCGAGTTATGATTCGCTGACGACACCACGAATTCAAATTTCTCTCGGGAATTCTTTAATAAAGAATATAAGCTCCGAGCCTTTGTCATCGAGCTATTATCTGACAACGAAGACAGTGAAGAAAGTAAGGAATCCTTAAATTTTAAGTAGTTAATATGCGTACGAGTAATAGAGATTGATGAGGCTATCTGACTTTCTATTTCGAAAGTTATCGGTAAGTGGCCGCTGTTTGTTGCGCAATCAAAGACTGACCAAGATGAAACATTAAGGTTGGAGCTTGTAAAAGTTAAATCTAGTTCTGACGTATGTTGGGCTTCCCGAATTCTGACATGAAAAATGATTATCTTGGGCCCAATGCCACAACCGGCTGCCACACTTATCAATTTTTACTCCCCTTGTGACATGGTGGGAGTTGAAATCACCTGCTAGTAAAACGTTTCCTCCACACGTGGTTATTAAGGTATCTAATGGCCGAGTGTCATGTACACCTGAAGGAAAGTAAGCATTTACTACTGACAAAACTGACTGAGAGTTAAGCCTACAACTAATATTTCGTATGCCGGAGAGAGGAACTTTAACATCAGTTTGGCTTTGTGGCAAAGTTTGTTTCAAATCATTGTCACTATTCCGCCACCTCTCGTAGGGCGGTCTAGTCTGAACAAACGGTAATTTTTAAAATGAATATTAGTATCAGGAGCGATCCAAGATTCTTGAAGTAAGATTAAATGGTGATTTAGTTTATCACATAGAAAATGTAAATCAGTAAGAGCAGCAAATAGAGAATGACGATTCCACTGCAGAACTCTTAGGGACGCTATTTTGGTGTAAGAATTGTTGCGCAGATAGCTTTCTCCAAAATACTTTGTCTAAGTAGTTTACTAGACAGCGTCTTTTTGGGATTTGACGAAAGGGAACTTGAAATGTCGTGGTTCAATGGGGACCGGCTGCGTTTCTGTGCCCGAGCATCAAGCTCGACATCAGTAGACACACTTAGGTCTAACACTTGATCTCGTTCAACGTTTGTTATGCACTCTGAGGAGCCCTGGATGTTATCCGCATTATTCAGCTCATCATTACATACTGCAGTAGCATCACTGGTAGTCGGTATTTTATTGGGCTCAGGATTACCCAAAGATGTTGGAATGAACAGTGTAGTAATTTGATTACTGAAAACTTGTGCTATTCATTCGGAGATGCTAGCTACCAATTGGTCCATAACTGTATCCATAGCTCTTCCTACCGCAACCTCAACTGCCTGCGCGATATTAGTATCCTGACATGAATGACGTGCTGTAACGCCAGCATAGCCATGGGCTCTCTCCTTAACAGCTGTAATGGCTTCCTTTCTAGAGCATCTCCTTTTGTCTAGGATTTCTAGTATTTGTACTTCTTCATGGTGCATTGGGCACTCTGCGAAATCAGCTGCATGATGTCCACCGCACAAGCAACACAAGTCATCTTGGGCCTTGCAATCTTGATCTGAGTGGCGTTCACCACATCTACGACATCGACCCTCCGATTTGCAGCCACGAAAGCTATGTCCAAATCTCCAGCAGTTCTGACATTGCAATGGGCGGGACGCTAACTGATCTACTCGAAATACTAATGGCCATTCTTTAATTTCTGACGGACACGACGTGCCTGCAAAAGTCGCAATCACTGACTCTGTGGGATGTCGTTTGTTGTCAACGAGCCTATTGCACCGGTAAACTGCAACCACACCTGCCACCGACAGCTTCTCGAGCGTCTCTGCAGGGCTTAGTTGTGCGTCAACCCCACGCACAATGCCTTTAGTGCATGCGAGATGTTGTGGTATATACGCACTTACCGGAATCGAAGCAAAGGAAGAACACTTAAGAAGATCCTTTACACATTGCTGATCTGGTGTCCGACATACAATGTCACCGCGACCAAACTGCCGCACGTCGGTTATGCTCTGGTAGTTAGGGAGATGTTCTTGTGTCGCCTTAGGGTTATTCAGCTTAATGAAATTTCCACCCAAAGGTACCAGAGCGACGGGAATATTGCTCACGCCACTGTGGAGAAACAAATCGAGAGGTAAGTCATCATTGTGTAGCGAGGCCGTCCACAGGGAACGCTCCTGACCCGGAGAATTCCTCGACATCAGTACAGCCTTAAGACTAGATCAAGGAAACAAAAATTATCCTGCATAAAATAATGAAAAACACACCAAATACCAGGCAAAAAATAAAAAAACTATACGGTACTTAGCCACTCAACCCGCACCGAGAAAGGCCAAACCGCTTGCGTTCGCTGCAGTAGTCAAAAAGAGCGTCCGATGAAGCTACGTCGAAGAGCCACGTATAAGAACACCCTCCTCAGGAGGCTTCGCTCAAGTTGATGATGATGATGATTCCACAGCCATGGCTCGTACCCACTCAGGGGGATCGGCCAAGAATCGATGACTTAATTCAGTAAGATTTTTTTTCAATATCAAAACCACCCACCGAGAAAAGAAAGAAAAAAGAAAAGACACCCTAGGCAGAATGAAAGGAGTGCAATAGTTGTTTGTCACTCGTTCAGATAAGACAATTATTCATTAGCTCGAATATTAATCAGCATGGTTAAACAATGCTCTTGTGTATGTTGTAAATTTTTTTGCACGAATAATTATCACGCAATTAAAAGCTTAATTCTTTTACTTTCATTAAGGTACTTGCAAACTGCACAGAAAACGTTCTCGTGGCTGAAGCCCAGATAGTAAGCGCCGAAGGAAAGTATGTTTTCTATAGTGAAATTCAGCCCCAGGCTCAAGTCTCTATTTTTCTTCTTCTTCTTCTGCTTTTCGTCGTCGATCACGCTGCGTGGAGGAAAACGACGAAGACCGCGCGACACGAGCCCGGGGCCACGCTGGGAGCAGGACATGACGTCGCGCTTCGTTCGAACGCGCCAGGAGGGCCAATCAGGAAACGCGTCGTCATCACCGACTGCAACGCTTGAGCTAGGCCACTGGCTACACTGAGAGTGGAGTGCACGGCTTTTCCTGAAGCAGTGCTTGTGGTTCCCAACAAGGTGCCCTACCGCATGGCTACCCGAATGGCGGAGGAAGCTGATGACACAGCGAGACAAGAGCGTGCACTGGCGGAGCGAAGCTTGATCGATGACCGAGGCAACGCGATTTCCTGCATGCCGGCCACCACACTGCAGAAGACCGACGGCGACATCAGAGGAGCGAATGCGACGTGGATGCCTCACGCAAGAAACCTCTGTGAAAAAAGTGAGTTCTTTTGTGAATATAATCAAAGAAAAGCAGTAACCTATGAAGCAACAATTTGAATTGTTGAAAATGATGTATTTGAGGAAGGTAGCTAGATAAGCATTGTCAGCTGCTATATTGTTCTGAATTATGCGCCAGATGAATAGCATGTTCATGCTATACACGGCCCTTCACGCCGGGAAAGCGCACTTACTCTCCAAGCACGTCCTTTTTCAAGTGTCCACCTCCATCTCTTGTACATTGTATTGGTGTCGCTAGTGACGAAAAGAAGTTGTTCATACTTCGTATCAATTTGTTCAGGGAGTTCGCTACCTTTGGTCAATCAAGTGTCCTGCTCCTGTGCCCAACCATGGGCTTGCTTCTGTCTACATCGAGTTATGGCGACTCGTATGGCGGATGAAGCTTATCGAACTGCGAGACATCAGTGTGCACTGGCTGAGCGAAGCTTGATCGACGACCGAGGCTACACGATTTCTTGCATGGCGGCCACCACACTGCGGAATACCGACGGCGACATCAGAGGAGCGAATGTGATGTTGATGCCTCACGCAAGAAACCTCTGTAAAATGGTGAGCACTTTTATGAATGTAATCAAAGAGAAGCAGTAATCTATGAAACAACAATTCGAAGTGTTGAACCCTTCACGCCGAGCAAGCACACATACTTTGCAAGCGTGTCCTTTTTCAAGTGTCCACCTCCATCTCTTGCACATTGTATTTTTGTAGAGCTGAAAATAAGTGTTTAATACTTCGCATCAATATGTTCAGGGAGTCTACCACCTTTGGTCAAGCAACTGTCCTGCTCCTGTGCCAAACCATGCGCTTGCTTTCATCTACATCGAGTCTACCGGACCAAGCGCAGTCTTCTAGCCCCCCCAAGGAGGCCGTAAACAAGCAAATGGTCCTAGTGAACTTGAGTTTCACAGGCTCTACAAGCAGGTTCTCGCCGTTAAAAGTCCACATCAACCAGGGCACACTGCACTGTAGTAAACTGCGTTGTGAAACGCCTCATTTTTCAATCTGTCAAGAACGACCCGAGTATCCAAATGATTTGTATGGCCAGTGTCTTCGAAGCATAAATACTCAATGTTTCTCAATATTGTTAATAAAATCTGATTGAAGCGTCATTCACGTCTTATAATTTGCAACAGTGTTTGCCGCATGTTTCCCACGCTTTCTACTACTTCTTACAATAATTAAGCAATTGAGATCATTCTTTGTTTTCCTTGCATTACTTCCAGTGGCATTAATGCATTGTGTTTACGGAAAAGTAGCACATATTTTAAAATTTGAAATACACTATGCCTGCAGGTAGTGGCTCTCAAGCTACAGCAATATTTACAGTGAATAACAGCCGGCACAGTGGGTCAGCTTTAGGGGGCTCGACATCTGGCCTGAAGTACGGGGGTCGATCCTGAACCGCAGTGGTCGCATTTCGACAGAGGAGAGTGCAGAGGCTCGTGGCGTTACTGTGCGATGTGCACGAAATTATCCGAAGCCCTTCACTACAGCGTAGTCGCTTTGGGATAAACCACATGAGTCAACCGTAAGTTAAATTTAAACCACAGATTTCAATTTGGTCATGCGGGTCATTTCAAAATCATGTGCGGCAATGCCAACTTCTGAACATGCATACTACATAAACGTTGACAGTGCATCAGACAAAACTGTTGACATGATAAATTAGCGAGCTGTGCATACCAAAGATTCGCATGACATTGAACATTGCAGATAACGCCAGGTGGTCAAAACTAAGCCTGAGTCCCAAACAACGACGTGCATTATAGAGCATCGTGGGTTTGGAACAGAAGAACCGTACATAATTATAATTTTCAAAAATTTCAAATGAACTGCATTATTTTTGTGAGTTTACAGTTTAGAACCATTTTTATCAGGCAGGACTCTGTGAGAAATTTCCGATCAATTGAGGCTACACTAATTCTATTTAACGCGAACTTTTTCGAGGTAGACGGGTGTTTTCGCATTTTATCTTTACCGAATAGCGGCTGCCATGAACAAGAGCGGAACCCATGCCATCGAGCTCAGAAATGGTATCCTTTACATGACACTTCACAAAATACGCCAGTGAGTATTCATATTTCTCTTTTTTATAATTTCTACGAAATAATTAGAATTGCATGCACCTCCTTCTGCTCTATGAGTAACTAGCTGCATAGTTATTTAGGCAAAATTATCAAGCGTAGATGGTAAACTCTGAAGTGAGTGCTTTTCCTGAGGCCATATTTTGCCCCATCTTGCGCACTACAACAGCCAATACATGGATTGCTCATGAGTTGAGGTGAAATGGACTTTATTTGGCCCTGGAGGACCACGATCAGGCACCCCCCAAAAAAAGAGAGCGTGGGGGGTCCACTAAAGTAGCTGTCTGCGCCCACGCCGGTACTGAAAAACCATGGCGTTCCCCCAGTTCGCAGGCCTCCTTGACTACCAGGAGCTGGACTGAGAGATCATAGCTTCTAAAGGTCCTCTTCAAGTTGTCTGTTTGGTGCTAAACTTGGCGCTACGTAACGCCAAGCACTGTCAGAGCCTTTAAAGGAGTGTGCAATTACTTGTGAAACATCATCCTCTATATACACTGCAAAAAATATTTTCCCTTGATTACATAAAAAGGCGTATGTAACATGCTGCCAGCCACTTCCATAAAGGAAAATAGTAGAACAGAAGTAATGTACAACACATGGAAGGTACGGCCCGTTCATCTCTGAAAGAGAGCTTCGTAATGAAGAAATATTGTAATGGCTGCTGCAGAATGACAGATGCTTCGTAGGGCCATTTCTCACACATTATTCATAATACTAATGCTACATGTAGGTAAATAACAAACGTGTTTCCATTAGATACATCTTGATGCATACGTAATAAGTAGACTTATCTTCTGTAAGTATAAGGTCAATCAAAATTTCCCCTTACACTATTCTAACTAATCTTTGGCAGAAACCAGGAAACTTTTGCCTGAACCTGCACATGCTAAAAATTTACGAAGTGCAATCAAATGTTCAAAAACTAACAAGGACAAGTTTCCTCCACTGAAATCGAATTTTATTTTCCCATGATCTTAAAACGAAATACAGCACAGACATTCTACAAACTGTGTGAACAAAAATTGATTTTATTCAGCATCTTTGTATCTTTAATTTACAATACGAAGACGGAATATCATAACTTCCAGACACCCATAAGCACATCTGTTGTTTTCACATTGTAACAGTATAGCACTCACTTCTTTTCTGAAAAAGAGGGAAAATGTTTTGTAACCACTACCACACCATCTGAGTAGAGAGCAAAAAAACAGCGCGAGCACTATTGTTAATTTATTTATTTCAAGACTCCTAACAGACCTTGTTAGAGGCACTGGGTTGCAGCACAAAAATAAATAATCGCACATATTATTATTACATATCATACAGAGTGAAATGGTTGAAAGGACACACAACTTCATAAACACACCAAAATATTGGTCAGCAATATTCATAGAGGCAAAAGGGCAAAGGAGTAATTCAAGGTATTCCACAATACAACGATTAGGGTCATGCCATTCCAAATCACCCAGAGTTTTTTTAACCATCATGGATATGGCAGAAAAAATTTTTACATGTTTCTCGAGTGCAAAGTTTGTCCTAGTCATTTAATTTCATTGCCAGAAATTGTCCTCCCTATTTTTAGTATGGCACTATTTATAGCCTGTAGTATGGCACAGTGTGGTAAAAGTTGTCAAACAACAATTCTTTCAAATATCTTTTGGAATGCACTTAATAAATGGCATTTCTGGCAAGGTAATGAAGTGATCTAACTAAGATTAATGACTGACTTATGTATATCAATTCTTTGAGAGCATTTTCACAAGAAATATTGAATAGTGTTGCCAAGTTTGGATTTTTCCATGGGAACATGGCAAATACTAAGGACAAAAATAAAATGTGTTGGTGACCAGCAGTTTGATATGCTACAAATTAAAGAAAATTAAAAGCAATGTTCACACTGAAATTTAGCAGATAGTCTTAAAAAATGATGAATTTCATTCCTTTTTCGGAACAGCTCTGTATTGAGCATCAAAAAGCTTGCCTTGATGGTCGGACAAAAATATGAACAACACTTCACTTTGAAGCTCTATGAACTAGATAAATGTAGGTGAAGTCACTAAAGAGTATTCTCTTTAGAACTTCAGAAGTATTTTTTTGAACTTATGTAGCTCCACCAGCTTCACGCCAAATAACTCAAGCGGCATGAAGCACTCGCAAGAGCGATTTTTAGCAAAATTCCACAGACCTGTACCACAGAGGTACAGGCAGCAAGCTTGATGTGGAGCAATTGAAATAGGAATGGGGCTATCATTTGCATTCGATTGCCATTAGAGGTGTGCTACAATGAATGAGGCCAGAGTGTTGAGATCCGTAACGTAGCAAAAAAAAAAAAATTCGTGTGGGGGTGGTGTGTGAAAAGAAGGCAATTTCGGTCACACTTTATGTACATTCGTGGGTGTTTCTATGTGCCCACGTAGGTAGGCACGCGTAAAAAGAAAATCACAGTATACCCACGAAGTGAATGATGATGTGTGGGTAGAAGCTTAAGAGGGTTTTATCGGTAAGCTATGAATTCGTCTGTCTGTCTCTGACTCATACTAATGCCTTCTACTGAGTCATCCATAAACTAGGCGGTCACAAACTGATCACAGTAGAAGGACAAACCCACGCCTTTAGTATAAAAAATACCTGAACTGTGCAGGGGGGAGGGAGGGAAGAGAGTTAAGCAGCTCCTCCTGCCTTCCTGGCTACGCCAGTGGTGATGACTCCCAGATGAGCCATCAAGCCGTTAAAAAGTATACAGTACGCAATAGTCCCTGAGGCACAACATAAACGAGACTATCGGCTTGGCTACCAGTTCTTAATTCAAAGTTGTTTTTTTCGCTTCTGTATTCATATGACAGGCTTTGGGCCTCGGGAAGCAGGATGCTCTTCTGAAAGCTAGAAAAATAAGAAACTTTTGTTTCAGGATAGCGTTTATCAGTGTACTGCACCAATGCTACTAGCATGCTATAAGACGTATGTACTGGATATGACTGAAAATTTTTATTAAGTGTATAAAACACAACTGCATATGCAGAACTCCCTAGAAGTTAGGATTTCTGACTATATATTTATAAAGCTGCATGGCTTATCTGAAAGTCACCACTCTGATCCTAGTCCTTCTAGCACCCCTCTGTAGTCATTGTAATGTAGATGATGGCCCCTTTTCCATTTCAATTTCTCTGCAGAAAGCACCAAATTTGCTCTCTGTATCCCAGGTCAGTGGGATTCTGCTGAAGATTGCCCTTGCAAGTGTGTCATGTCGCTTGAGTTATGTAGGCAAAAAGTTGGTGCAGATACATTATTAAAAAAATATTTTTGAAATTTAAAAATAATACCCTCTAGTAACTTCAACTATAAATAGCTTGTACATAGAGCTTTAAAATGAAATATAGTGCATATTTTTAGTCTGACCACCAAGGCAAGTTTTTGGTGCTGAATACAAAGCTCTTTCTAAATAAAGTGACACAATCTTTTTCAGACTATCTGCTATAACATCAGTGCCTAAATTATTTTTAATTTGTAGCATGTTGACAGGCCACCAGCACATACATTATTTGTGTCCTTGGAACTTGCCATGTTCCTGAAGAACAATCCGAAATTTGGCAAAATTATTCAATATTGCTCGTAGAAAAATCCCTCAAAGAATTGATATACATAAGTAAGTAATTATTTTGAAGTCAAATAACTAATATAAATGTCTTTCATTAGGTGCATTCCAAAAACTGCTTTCGAAAAAAATTGTTGTTTGATGCCTTTTAAATCACTTGGAACCAATACAGACAATCATAAACGGGGAGGAAAATTTTTGGCAATGAAAATAAATGAATAGGACGAGTTTCGCATTTCCAGAAACATGTGGAAGTTTTATCAGCCATATTCGTGATGGTCGAAAAAACTCTGGAGGATTTGGCATGGAATGACTCATTAGAGATAACACCAACAGATTTACAGGGTGTTTCAAGAAATGTGTCAAATAGTTTTTAAAAATTAGAAAAAAGAGGTATTTGCATGCTACATGCGGCAATACCTTCCTGTGGCAGAAGACATCTTCAGATAGACTTAGACATTAATTATGGTAGTAACAAAAAAAATTAACACAATTAAATATTTAATCTGGTGTAAAAGCCGGCCAGATCTAATGGGCAAATTGAACCCCTTCCTACAAATAGTCCATGGCTGGTAGAAAATTTCAGAAAAGCAGCTACTGGTAATCACCGCAGAGCGATGCATAGCTGGAGAAATTTAAGCAGACACACAAAACAGTGCATCCAACATTCACTTCGACAATGCCCTCAATGACGACACTGTTTTTCTTGCATTGGGAGAGAAGAATAAGTGAGCGTCGATAAGCGGGCACGAAGCGAAGTGTATAAATTGACGGTTGATAATGGGAGGAAAACATCGTTGTCATTGAGGGCGTTGTGCAATTGAATGGTAGATGTGCTGTCTGGTGCGTCTGTTTTTCTTTTGCAAGCTAAATTAGACAGATTCCATCGCTACAGAGTGACTAACAGTGGCTGCTTTTCCAAAATTTCAAAGTGACTATGGACTTTTCATAGGGAGCACTTGAATTGGGCCATGTGACTTGACCAGCTACTACATCTGGAAAAAAAGTAATTGTCTTAATTGCTATAGCTTCTACCATAATTGATGTTTCTACACATATGAAGGTTCCTTCTGTCACAGGAAAAGTAACTCTGCCACTAGTAAGCAAGTACCTCCTTTCTCTAATATTTAAAGAGCATTGGACACATTTCTTGAAACATCCTGTATTTTGTACACATGCAGGTAATGCAAGGTAAAAACAAAGTGTATCAGAAACGAGCAAGAAGAAATAACGAAGCCATAAGGAAACAGCCCTGTAGCCAGGCATTTTTTTAGGTGGGGGGGGGTGCATGTTGATGGCTATGAAAAATGACTTTCTTCAATACTTATGCTCAATAGGACAACCTAGAACATACGAATCCCAGTGGGGGACAGACCCCTGGGGCACCCCTCTGGCTAGAGGCCTCCACTAAGCACACTTTCTTGGAATGCACCAGATGTCACATAAGCAGAAGTAATGTTGTCATTTTTAACAGATGCAAGTGGAGTTCTGCACAAAAGAAAGTCTTCAATCCAAGCAAGCACATCAAGAAGAATGCTTTGCTGTATTGGTAAAATATGTAGTGAGAAACGCTATCAAGAGCTTTAGAAAAATATGGAAAAATGCATCGACCTGAGAGCCCATGTAAAGTAACAAATATGTACAGTCAAAAAGGCCAGTAAGTCCAGTGTCACATTATGGAAGTTACGAAAGCCGCACTGATAATTGAAAATATTGTTACGAACTTCCAGCTGGAGGCCTTGCCTTGAAACAGGAAAGCTGCTACTCTTCACACATTAAGCTTCGTGATTGTTATACAAGTTGGCATTAATGGGTCTGATCTTACAGGTTGAAAAGTGGCCTAAACATGTGCTCTGAGAATTAAAGGTATAGTTGCTGACCTTTTATACAAACCTCTTCATGGCATTGCCACTCATCCCACTGAAGCAATGTTAAATTACGAACGAAAATTTGGATGCCCTTGTGGGTGCTGTTTAGATTTTTCTTACTCTAGCTGACTAATTTGGTATGCTGTCAAACACAGTAACAAGATAAAAGATGTTTACAATACTCTTGCTAGGTTGTCAGCACTAAATGTTTGCACTCATTATGGCTCTGAGGTTACCAGTGTATATTGAACAAAGAAATTACAACTGCGGGTCTCAAAGGTCAACTTTTGAAGGCTATGTTTGGAATGTCCAATGTCGAAAGCAAATTTTAAACCGGATGACGACCACGAAGTAAACATCATCTACATGGTACAGGTTTGTTTCACCCTCACAAATGTGGAAGAACATTAACAATGAATATGAAATCTGGAATGTAGTACTATAGCCTCATGAAACGAAGATATGGGTGTGCCTATGAGCTGCTTGATCACCTGTCACTGTTCCATGTTACTGGACTGAGAACGCTGAACCGCCCAGAATCGGCAGTGGGGGATGCAGTGAAAATGATGGTGCTTGATACTTTTCTGGTAATGCGGTGACACAAATTCCCACAACATCAGGACACCCTGATGCTTGTGGCATAATCAGTCATAGTGGCTCTGACTTTACAGGCGACAACTGGCCCAAGAACAATAGAATCAGCACCTGGAAGAGAATAAATAGTGAGTGTGAGATTGTAACAGCTGTGTCATGGTCTCATGACATAAATGATGCGACATGCTTGCCCAATACGATGTAAAACTTTTTTCATCAGTGGTATGTCTGCATACCCGCACACTACTGCCTGTGGGATGTGGGTATGACCCACATGTGATTCACTGCCTATGTTAACCCAGAAACAGCAAGAATCCACTTTGTAAATCTCTGAGTGAGCATTAAGGAGACAGTACAACAGAACATCTGTTGCCAATAGCAGCAGATTCACAACGAGTGAAAAATTTCAATGAAAAAATACAGTATCATAGTTGTGGTTGCATTTGAACCTTGGAATTACAGGTGGTGTACATAACCACACTAGTGGTTGTAAATGCTCCAGAAAAGACTAATCAGGCATCGTATTGGACCAATGTCGAGTGTTTGCAATGTTGACTATTCTTCTTTAAAACAATGTAATAAACAAACATGTGTTCATGGCTCAACAAGCTACAATGAAGCTCTGTTTTGCCTGGCAGAAATTATGGTATGCACATCATCGCACTGTGGCATTCACCTGATTTTGATAAACCTGAAGTGTGTGTTCTTAAAAGCACAGATGTGAATGCAGGCATAATATTACACCATCAGCTACTCCTGAGGCATCAGTGCGATTGACATATCTGGTAGGCCCTTGATATGCTGACAGCTACTAAGTTTACACAAATATATCCATCAACTTAGTTACAATTGACTAAAGGAATAGACAAAAAATGTAGCTTGCAATGGCAAGACAGCCTGCCATTGACAATTTCACATGAAATTGATCTCCACAAATCATGAGATTCACTATATTGTTTTTTGAATTAGTCCATAAGAACGTATGAAAACCACAATTTTTAAAATTACTTTTGTGCCTTATGCTACACTGCGAATAATAATTATATCCCAGGTATAACACCAGCAGAGCTTAAATAAAAACAATGTTTAGAATGAGTGTGTTTAATCAAATGTATGCAACAAAATATGAAAGTAGGCATATATGGGCTGCAAAAACATCTTGACACTAATCAACCTAGCCACCTACTTGTCCTGTAATACTTGAGTTCTCTCTGAAAAGATTAAGAGCTTTTTAAGTTAGTTTGCAAAATTTGGCACTATTGCAACCCATCATGTAAACCATTTTACATTTAGAAGCTAGTAATGACCAAATCACATAGACTTGAGAGTGTGCAAAAAAGGCAGCCCTTTTGTGAATGTAAAAGCTTCTGCTGAAATAAATTGTGACATTTGTTTCCAATTGAAAAAATTAATTGATTCTATTTTATTCACAATATTAATGTATCAACTGCATTTCCAAGTGGAGAAAAGAATCGATTCTATTTCATTACCAACATTAATGTATCAACTGTGTCCTTTTAAGGTGGAAGTGACATCAAAGATAGTAAGTGTCTGCAAACTTCAAACAGAACTGAAGAAAAGAACACAACTTCTTAATGAAGCTTCACTTTAAAAGAAGCAACTACCTTCATGATAAGCGCCCCACTATGGTTTAAATGTTTTCTCACTTTTCTAATCTTTGACAAGCAGTTTTTAACTGCAGATAACAGCAGCCATACAAATCTCAAAGGCTTTATTAAATGCTAGTATATAGTAGTGTCTTTGTATTCTTTTTTTTCATCTGTGCAACTAAACTTTGCTGAAACTAGTTGACATGCATTGTCACTTCAATACAGCTGCATTGGATCATGACTAAAACATAACCTTTTTTCTGATTTCAATAGATTCTTTTCTTGATTGTGGTGTTCTTGCCACTTCGAAATCTTATCATAGAGGTGATGGGTTGCTGCATGAATGGGTGTCACTTACCAGTGCTGTATAAGCACACTATTCGAACTGTCAGAAGATAGCTGCATGTGGTTAAATGCACCCATGTACAGTTTGGATCTCTCGTTAACTCATGCAGGCTCATACTAGATAGTAGGCTATTGAAGTAAGGATGGACGAAACTGATATGTTGTCTAAGTATTCCTCATGCCTGTACAGCTAGTACTCACAACCTGAACGCATTTCTTCAAGGTATAAACAGAGGCAAGCACACAGTCCAGCAACCACATCAAAAACGTTTTTCTCTCTTAAAATAAAAAGATTTGATGAATGTCTCTCACAGTAACCAATGAAGGTTCCTACTGAATGTGTTATTTATCATTTTTTTACCTCAATGCTAAATTTACAACCATACATTTACAAAAACCCATATCTTTGCAAATTTTTCATCAGCTGTAAAAATTATTTTGCATATTTCACACTGTACACATATCAAATTGTTTTCGCCTACAGAAAAAAAACTGATAATAAGCTAATAAGAACTATCATATTTCCCTAAATGTTATCTCTCTAAGAAAAAAATCCCCAATATGGACCATATTCTTCATACACTGAAAATCCTACCAATGCTCTACACAGCAAATTCTTTCCTAACCGAACTGAGGATTAAAATGTTTAAATAAAGTTCCTGGGGCTTGACGTCCCAAAACCACGATATTATTAGGAAGCACGCCGAGGTGGTAGCCTCCGGAAATTTTCACCTTTAGGTTATTTATATCGCGCACTGACATTGCACAATACACGGGCCTTTACCGTTTCCCCTCCATCTAAACGCGACTATACGACGGCCGGCACAGAACGCGCTGTCAGTAGCCGACCACCGTAACCACAATACCACCGCGGCAAATGAAGCACAGATTCTTTCTGTTATTTTTAGAACGCATTTTACGAGTAGCGGTATCGAGCTTTCTGGAAGAATTCACAAGTCCCTTTACAATTCTTGAGTTAAAGTTCTCTCTGGCTGTTCGCACCTCGGTGCTAGCTGCCTTCAGCAGCCGCCTTTTATTAGACAACGCGGAAGAGATGAACTTCAGCCCGACGGGGATAAGGCGCGTGTAGGCTGCAGCGCTCCAAGATTACACGGTAGATATCACCTTGTCTTTTGGCGCAGCGGCGTTCCGGCAGCGTAAACAGAACGCTGACTGCACTACGGCGTTGACAACCCCGAACACTGTTGGCATAGAGTAATGCAACTGCTATGGACAAGTAATCAGAGCGCAATGGAATGTCACGCTCGAAATGTAAACACGACCAACACAATCAATCGGCGATTTGCGTAAATGCTGTGTACTCTCAGTACGCACTACATCTCACAAAAAGCATGCATGACACAAGCCGCACGAAACCGACATCGACAAAGGAGCACTGCGTTTATGGCCTCGACTTTACTCGCCAGATCTGAGATATTGCGTAGGTACTACACGACACAGATCTTTAGCGGAACGAGCTGCCACCCAAACGGCGAATAAATGAGAAGTTAGGCACCCACCTTCGAGATGCAGACCGGATAAAAAAAAAAAAGCAGGGCAAGCCGGCTCCCGTTTCTTGTGCGAGTCCTAGCCGTTGCGGATAGTAGTGACTGCCGATGGCTTAGTGACGATGGCGATGCGCCCGCCGCCGTCGAATGGTTTCTCTTTCCGCGATATGCCCGCCTAAACCGCGGTTTGGAAACAAATTCAATTTCGTAGAACAAAAATGGCGCAGAACACGTTCTGGCGATAGATGTTGTGATAGTATGCGATGGCCATATTAGTATAAATTTCTGGAGGTCATTCGTATTGCATAATATTACTTTCGTTTATTTTTTGTTGACAAGGAGGTACTTGTTTTTTGCACTATTCAGCAAAACATAATTGGTAAACGTGTGTTGAATCCATGATATTCACGAAGTGGTGAGGTCTGTGATTCTTAAATGTATGCTGTATTCTTGATGTTCGCGAAGGATTGGATATTTTTATTTTGTTGAACCCTATGTCCGCTTTTATGTCCGTAAACCCATGCCATATTCGCAGTGTATATGCACCTTCAGTATTGTCATTAAACGTGCTTGGAACAGGAATGAAACAGCTTATATTTGAGCATGTAGAGTGCGAAAAACTAGTTTCTTCACCTTACTTTTCACAAAACGGAAAGTGACACCTGGTCATTTGTATATCTATCGTCACACACTATCAGTGAACATTACTGTTTTATTATATTTAGGCACTATAGCACATTCACTTTCATATCATGAATACTTACAAAATTAGAAAAAACAAGGAGAAAGAATTGCTCTCAGAGATGGCTAATGCTTCTCGAGGCGAAGACGACTAATCACGTGGGGCACGAGGCTCGACGCCACGTTGCACGTGTTGGAAGGCGTCTGGGGTACCAATCAGAAAACGAGTCGTCAGCGCTGACTGCGACGACGAAACCAGGCTGCCACAGGAGCTCTCAGTTGCCATTCCATCCCTTTGAAGAAGACGGTAGCGAGAGTGCTTCCAGACAAGATGGAGTGCTGGATGACGAGTACGCGAAGGCGCAGTAAACCTATATAAGACGCCGCGAGAGGACGACTTCGACGGGCGCAGCAAGGCTTGGGAAGCCAAGACCACGCGTTTCCTTACACGGTGGCCCCCAAAAGACAACCATGCGCGACCACATCCAGGCCAACATCGAAGGAGCTAATGCGATGTGGAACGTCTGGTGCGATATGCCCCCGCGAAGCAGGTTAGCGCCGTTATTTATCTTATTAACGTGAATAACTCACATATGACGCGATTGTGCCAACTTTTGAATCAGTGAGCTTTGAGAAAGCAGACATGCTACGATTCGATGTTTGAGCAACGCATAAGTAATGTTCATTCAAGCTTCGCTGCTGCTTTGAAGCGCAGCGCCCAATATTGCATGTCATATCTTCTTTTCTGAAAAATTCGTCTCCGTCGCTTTTGCATATATTCTGGTGGTGTTGGTAATAAATAAATCTACGTTCTTAACACCATGCAGGAACTCGTGATAAGAGTGCATGACTATGACTTGTTCAGCAAGCAGCATGCTCCTTTGTACTTCCAAGTGTTTGCCTGTTTCTACATTGATCCTACACGATCCACAGCAGCCACAATCGCCGCAGGAAGACTTGGAAGGAGGAAGTAGTTCCAGCGAGCTCACTTTCACGGCCTACCCAGGACCGTTGTCAAGACAAGGATTCACTCGACTGAAAGGGAATCTATATTTCTGCGTCAAACGGTCTTTCACATACGCCCTGTATAGCGTTTTGGCCAGCCATCTCATGTTTTGATTCATTTGCCTGGCCAGTAAGGCTATAACGTTTTAGAATAATGTTAATAAAGTTTTATTGAAGCGTCATTTCCGTCCTACGATATTGAAGCATCAAGAAAAATTTGTTTGGGCTTTGTTGGTGCATGATTTTCAAGGTGAAGAGTTCAGCGCAAATCAGCGTGGAAAACAATGAGATAATGCAGCACCAGTGCTTATCTCATCCCTTTGCAGTCTGTGCTTATTTTTTGCCAAAGTCTACACCTAAGCAGTGTTCACGTGAAGCTTCCTTTTAATATCTTAATGATAGGTTGCTGTAGCACTCTGGAATATTCGGTAGTTCTGGTAGCGACTTAATTTGACGTTGTGCTGTGTTAGAATCAATCCAGACAATTTTAGCTGTTTATCTGCTGAATAAAACAGCTCCAGAAATACAGGAAATGCAAAAAAAATCACGGGACCCTAAAGTTTCACGTTTAGGAGCTGAACGCTATAGCGATCTTCTGTTCCTAACTCAAATCATGGAGTTTCCTAAATATACACCAGAGGGAACTTTGGAGCTGGTGTCTATGGGAGCTTCCACACATGGTGCTTTAGGTAGCATAGGCTTTCGAACTTTTATGCAGAAAATTGCCACGTAAAGAATCTATGATAATAATCGGGGTAGTTATTTACTGTTTGAGGCAAGGACGGGAGTATCTGGCCAAATACGAAGGGGTAGACACGGTATGCAGTGCATGTGGAGAGGAGGAGGAAACTGCCGAACACTTGATAATGTTCTGTAAAGGGCTTCACCTTGTAGTTCAGGATGGTGGCGCAGAGTTTTTCAATGTACTGGGGTTTAGGGACAAGGAGGGCAAAATAAACTAAGCTGGTAGAATTAACTAGAAGGAGTTTATCTGATTGGTGGCTATAGTCAAGGCACGAGTGAAAATAAATCTTTATAAGCAAAGTACGTATACCAGTCCTAAACTTCACTAATTAAAGGAAAAAAAGATTAAATGTAGTTGCTGGTTCACTAACACTAAGTATTACGGCTAGGTTGGGTTAGCTACCGCCTGATTTACAGGGTACAGCCACATCAATCCTTTCATCCGTCCATCGTATTATGTGTAGGGCATATATTTGCCTTATAGTCTTCGTACTTTACGTTTTTTTTGGCTTCCCGCGGTTTGAAGGAGTTTGCCGCGAAACAACAATCGGTAAATGTTCAGCAGTTGCACTTCACCACCCTAAACTTTTAGGCTTACCACTTCAAATCGGATAACAAAGTAGAAAATGGTTTGTTCTTTTCCTTCGAAACAAAACCAAAACACAAGAATAAACGAAGCCACAAATGCGTTTGCCACTGGCAACACGAAGACAAGGCAAATTGATTGCACACCCATGATTCCCGTGGTCAATGAACGATCGCAGCACCATGCATGCAGTGTCCCCTCTAGCTAAATTCTGGAAACTCTATGCTTCAAAAATTTAGGGCATGACACCGATTTGAAGTTGTTGTGCATCCACTACTTTGCCTTAAAGGAACAGGTGCAGTAGCGCATGTGTGCCATTTCTAGTGGGTAACTGGCTTTAAAACCACGAAGTCATATATGATAATCACATGTTCTCACACCTTATTGCGACGAATACTTGTACCGTAGAGTTCACTAAAGTTAAATAGAATAGGCACTGGCGCTGTGATATTTCAGCGACCATAGGAATGGTGGGTAGTACATGGATTCGCCTAGTTTCTGTGGGTGGTGAATCGCACTTGTGACTTCGTTAAAACCGGACGTCTAGTTGCCTTCAGAAAGTACGCATCTATGAGGTATGGGTGATGCGTTTTTTGAAATGGTTATGCAATAACTTACATAATCTTCAATTTTCGCCTGCAACCATATTCACTTTACCAGCCCTTGTGAGACTGAATTTCGTAATTGCTGATTGTGCTACACTCTTCCATTTCAAGTATTTAAGTGAAATGGGTAGCGCTTGTGGACATGTAGAGCCAGAAGTTACAGGGAGACGCAGGCGAAACCACTATAGTTGCTTTATGTCGCTTCACCAGTACCCCTGCTGAGCTGTGTGGTGAAATGCATCTGACATTCTTTCATAGATCTGAAGGGACCCCTCAACAGCCTCTGAATATACAGAAAACGAGCGTGTTATACTTTCCTGGTGTTTCGGCGCACTTTATCACAGGAGAAGTGGTATTCCTGTGACATATTTACGGTAAAAACTGTCAGTAGTTCTATATAGGAGGAATAACAGATGTGGAATATCTGTTCATTTCTCGGCCGTGCAATCACCGAGACGTTCTGAAGTTCTTGTCTCGGAAGAACGTCGCAGTGGGAATTTACACACGACAGGTGCAGCAGTGGAAACATGATGACCTGAGTCCAGACACTTCTGGTTGAAACTGCCACAGGTTGTCGCAGTTGGTCGAGGAAGCAAATCTGCGAATAAAGCACATAAGAAGAACGTATACGTAACAGACAACAAGTCGATGCGTGTCGTTTGTTGTGAAGTGTGATACAGGTGCGCGGCGGTCTCACATTAAGTATATAACCTTAAAGCGATTTTCAATATTGGTTCGATGCAGCCTATAGTACGAAATACTTAAGCTCTACGCACACTGTGTGTTCATTATGCGGCATTTTGGTAGTTTTACATTGATATTTAATATTCAGGCCAAATAAATGTCATTTTTGCAAAAAAAACTACAGAGTATGTTTTATTATTTTATATGCTCTGGTAATAGAGTTAGGTGATGCGTTGTTTTTTTGCGTTGTGTTATACCTACAGAACAGGGATGGTTAAAACAAGTCAAGGTCGCAGCATACCTGTATAGTCCTGAATGATAGTTGTATTCAGCCTCTAAAACTCCTTGGTAGCTATACCGAAAATGTTGATCAGAGCAACAGAGGTACCTAGCAATTTGGGTGCACTGCTTTAGATTTCAAGGACGAGCTTTGAAGAATGCCTTTGGAGGTATTTATTGGGTCTATTTTCCACATTTCAAATCAAACCCGAAATTGAGCAGAGACTTGAGCGCAGTTTACAACCTAAGCCATGTTTGGCTGCTAAGCGAAGGGCTATTAAACTTCCAGTCCGAGTGAATGAGCTACTCTATCTTGCCATTGAACACAAGAAAAGTGGTGCTGGGGGGAACACGACGCGAAGTTCTCTAACCCGCGTGTGTTGACCACACAAGAAAGAATTATTTCAGTTTGTAGTTCAATTCAATATCAAACTTTTAAAGAACTGTCACATTTTCGGCGCGAATTTGTTTGAGCAAGTTAGCTTCACAGCAGTGATTAGTGATAGTAATAATGTCCCGGGATTTTTTCTTGGAATTTTACACTAGTTAACGGTTGTGGGTGCGGTTTATACGCAGGGGTGGGTTATACACTTGAAGATACGGTATCGATGTAAACAGGCCTCAGCTGCTTAATGCGTAGCTCCGCGTACTCCTCGAGCGCAGGAGCCTCTATAGCCGATCGCAACCTAAGTATGAATATAAGATCCACCCACCAAGCCGTATACTATAGCCGCCGCTGCCGCCGTTGTCCGTAACCGCTATGTCGCAAAATAAAAAAAAAATGCCGTGCCTGGAATGGTGTTTGAGCCTGGGGCCTCTCGATTGCAGCCCAGAGTTCTACCGCAGGTCAATGCTGGTGCTCAAAACTCTTTTGCAAAAAAAAAAACCCTACAAAAGCTTCATGGCGGCAAGGATCCACATTTACATGTTATTCAGCATGGTAAAAGAGTATAGACAAAAGCACAGTGTCGCACAATGCGAATGGCGTAACGAGTGGATCATTGAGTACTTTCAAGTTCCATGGCAATAAAAAGGCAATACCGTAAGCTTTCATTGTCATCAGTGACAACATGAACAACGTACAGTGCACGTAATGCGTTGCGAACTGGTAGCGGGTACCTCCCATCTCCGCAGAAGAAGCGAATAATGGCGTAGGGGTGCTTCCGTGTACTCGACAAAATTACGATTTGTGTTTAGGCGGGAACCTTGCAAGCGTAATTTGTAATTCCAAGAGAGTTTACACCGGATTCTAGAAAATGCCGTTTTTCTAGAAAATAGACGTCAGCAGGCCTGACATTTATTTTTTCGTGTCATGTTTGTTTCTACAAAAACAATTTATCTCGGACTGTTGATTGCGCGCGCCTAAGCGTCAGTCTCTTTATTCGAGGCAGTTGAAAGCTTTTCTTTGGCCGATTTTGAAGTATAGCGAAGCGACAGGAGCTTGAAGTGTTCAGTACGCACCATAATTTCGTCAACGACAAGTTGCGATGCATCATGTGTATCTTATATATGACTCGGATGCGTAAAAAATATATTTTGAGGATCACCTCACTCACAGATTGTGTGTGCGCGCGCGCGCGCGCGCGCGCGCGCGCGTGTGTGTGTGTGTGTGTGTGTGTGTGTGTAAAGTACTTGCTTCACAAACTAAAGAAGGACAGTGAAATACTTAAGAAACTCACGAGCGCAACACAAGGAATGAATGAGAATGAAATAATCATCGAAAGAACGAGTTATAAACGAAAACGAATAAACGAAAACAAACAAAGCAACAAATCATTTCGAATAAAAGAACGAACCGTATTTCTTTCAGCAAATACGGAGCATCTTCTGCGCATGATGGGACCTCGAAGTAATATAGGCTTCAAAAGTATTAACACATATATGTTCATTTTACCAAACAAATGTTTTAAGGTTTTCTGAAACGATTACGCTTCTCTAAGGCGAACGTTGCGTGGAAGAAAAACGACGAAGACCGCGCGACACGAGCACGGAGCCACGCTGTTAGCAGGATATGACGTCGCGCCTCGTTCGAACGTGCCACGAGGGCCAATCAGGAAATGCGTCGTCATCACCGACTGCAAAGCTGGAGCTAGGCCACTGGCTGCACAGAAAGTGGAGTGCACGGCTTTTCCCGAAGAGGCAGTGCTCGTTGCGGGATTGCTTCTAGACAAGGTGCTCTACCGCATGGCGACTCGAATAGCGGAGGAAGCTGATGGCACAGCGAGAAATCAGCGTCCACTGGCGGAGCAAAGCTTGATCGACCGATGCTACGCGATTTCCTGCATGGCGGCCACCACACTTCGGAAGACTGACGGCGACATCAGAGGAGAGAATGCGATGTGGATGCCTCACGCAAGAGACCCATGTGAAAAAGGTGAGTTCCGTTATGAATGTAATCAAAGAAATCTATTAATCAACGATTCGAACTGTTGAAAATGATTTATTTGAGGAACTTAGCTAGACAAGCATTGTCAGCTGCTATATTGTTCTGAATTATGCGCCAGATGAATAGCATGTTCATGCCATAAACGGCCCTTGACGCCGAGAAAATTCACATACTTTGCAAGCGTGTCCTTTTTCAAGTGTCCACCTCCATCTATTGCACATTGAAATGATGTCGCTAGTGATGAAAAGAAGTTTTTAATACTTCGCATCGATTTGTTCAGGGAGGCCACCACCTTTGGTCAAGCAAGTGTGCTGCTCCTGTGCCCGACCATGCGCTTGCTTCCGTCTACATCGAGCCTACCAGACCAAGACTAGTCGTCGAGCGCTGAAAGAAGGCCATAAACGAGCAAACGGTTCTAGTAAACTTGAGTTTCACAGGCTGTACGAGCAAGTTCTCGCCGTTAAAAGTCCACAACAACCAGGGCACACTGCGCTGTAGTTAACTGCCTTTTGAAACGGCTCGTTTTTCGATCGGTCAAGAATGACCTGGATAATCAAATCATTTGTATAGGCGGTGCCTTTGAAGTGTGAATACTCAATGTTTTTCAATATTATTAATAAAATATAATTGAAGCGTCATTCGCGTCTTATAATTTTCAACAGTGTTCGGCACGTTTCTCACGCTTCTACTACTCACAATAATTAAGCAATTGATATCTTTCCTTGTTTTTCTTGCATTACCTCCACTGGCGTTAACACATTGTGTTAAGGGATAATAAGTAGCACATATTTCGAAATTTGAAGTGCGCTATGCCTGCAGGTAGTGGCTCTCAAGCCACAGTAATATTTACAGTGAATAACAGCCGACACGGTAGGTCAGCTTTAAGGGTGCTCGACATCTGGCCTGAAGTACGGGGGTGGATCCTGACCGCAGCAATCGCATTTCAACGGAGGAGAGTGCAGAGGCTCGTGGCACGTACTGTGCGATGTGCGCGAGTGCATGAAATTATCCGAAGCCCTTCGCTACGGTGTCTCTAGCTTGAGTCGCTTTGGGACAAACTACATGATCGAACCGTAGTGAATTTACAACTATATACGGAGTTCAACTCCGCCATGCGGGTCATTTCAAAGTTTTGTGTGGCAGTGCCAACATTTTGAACGTGCATTGTGACTTTACCAGTTCATCAGACAAAACTTTTGACGTGACACTAAATTTGTGAGTGGCGCATAACAAGAAACTGCATAATTTTGAACATTGCAGATAACGCCGGGTGGTTAAAACTAAGCCTGAGTCCTCCACTATGGCACGTTCTATAGTGCATCATGGGTTTGGAATATAAAAACCTTATGCAATCAGGTTTTTCAAAAAATTCAAATAAATGAAAAATTCCATGACTTTACTCGTTAAAATCATGATGCCCTTATCAGGCAGGACTCGGTTGGAGACTTCAGATTATTTGAGGCTACCTTGGTGTTCGTTAAAGTCAACATAATGTAGGTACAGGGTTGTTCCCGCATTTCGGCTTCACAGAATAGCGGCCGCCATGACCGACAGTCGAACCCACTCCCTCGAGGGCGGAAGTGTGTCCCTTTAATTGACAAGGTACAAAACACTGCAGCGGGTTTTCATATTTCCTGTCTTTTCAAATTTCAACAAAAATATTAGAATTGCATGCATCTCTTCTTGCTATATTAGTTACTAACTGCGAAGTCAATTAGGCAAAATTATCAACATGAGATGGTAAACTCGGAGGAGAGTAATTTTCCTGATGCCATATTTTGTTGTAGCTTGCACACTACAACAGCCAATCTATGGATTGCACGTGAGATGGGATTAAACAAACTTTATTTGGTCATCAAGGACCCCGATCAGACATCCCCAGAAATAAAGAGGGGGTAGGGGGGGGGGGTCCACGGAAGTTGCTGTCTGTGCCCACGACGGTACAAGAAGTCCACGGCCCTCCGCCAGTTCGCAGGCCTCATGGACTGCCGAGAGCTGAACTGGGAGATCATAGCTTCTAAGGGCCCCTGAAGTGTTCTGTTTTGTGATGAATTTGGTGCTACGTAACCTCGGGCACTGCCAGAACATACGAGTGAGTGTGAAATTATCTGTCAAACAGCATTATCGATTTATTTTATACCTTCCGAAAGTAATTAAACGTGCTTGAGACGAGAATGAAACTGCTTAGAGCAAAAAATTATACATAATTACAAAAAATTATACGTAACTATATATACATGTATTGTCATACACTATCATCGAGCAATGTTGTGTCAATAAACTTAAGCACTATATTCACTTTTATATAACAAATATTTACGAAACTACACAAAAGAAGAAGGCACTCTCTCACTGATGGCCAAGGCTGTGAGAGGCAAAGACGACGAAGACGGCTGATTTATACAACTCCCCCCCCCCTTTTTTCTCGTTGTAAGCAATAATGCAGTTATCGTTCATATGAGACTATTTGTTCTCTTGGCCAATCCCCAGAGTGGGTACGAGCCATGGATTAAAGGATACAAACAAACAAACAAACAAACAAACAACAAACAAACAAACAACAAACAAACAAACAATGTGGAGCGGTGAAGAAGAACCGTGGCAGCCTGCGAAGGTCTGAGGGTTTGGCCAAGAATTCAATAGTTGTGATTGATTTTATTTATTCTTGTTTTTTCGTAAGCGTTTCTATAGTGTCCTTATTGATTAGCGAGTGTATTTTCAGATAGTACGACCAGGCAGATGCCGTTTTCCTCACCTGGACCAGGGGCTTTCCTCTGGTCTGCTTCTCTTCCTTCGCAGGAATTACCAGTGGACTTGTTTTTACGCAATGACATCTCATCCGTTCCTGTGGCATTGGTCCCAAGCAACGATGGTATCATACGGATGAAGAATCCAAAAATGATTCAGACGGAGTTGAGAGCCGCTACAACTCACTACCAAAACATCACAGAGGTCAGGCAGTTCGGCAAGGGTGGCATTCTTTGCTTCTCGTCTGACCAGCTCTGTGTTCGAGACCTACTAAAATGCTCGGTATTCGCTACCAACCCGGTGAGCGCATTTATTCCACCTCACCTAGCTTGCGTCAAAGGCCTCGTTCGGGGTGTCGATGTCAACTTGACCCCAATTGAGATATTAGATATGTTTTCAGAAGCAGGTGTGATAGCTATCTATAGATGTAGTCGAGTTGTGGACAAGAACAAGGTCCCAACGGAGTCCGTGATTGCTACATTTGCCGGGTCGAATCGCCCAACCGAAATCAAAGCGTGGCCTTTAATATACAGAGTGGAGCCACTATCGCCTCGTCCCCTACAGTGTATTAAGTGTTGGCTTTATGGGCACACAGTGAAAGGGTGCTGGTCAGTACCTAGATGCAGAATTTGTGGTGAGACGCACAATTCAAACGACTGTAAAAGTAATGAAGAAAAGTGCTGTCTTTGCCATGAAGCACACTGCGCTGATAACCCAAACTGCTCAGCCAAGGCACGTGAAATCCAAATACTTGAAATTGTAGACAGAAGGCGATGCTCCCGAAAGGATGCCATTACTGAAATCCAAGCCCGAACTCAAGGATATGCCGGGGCAGCTGCCCGCCATAACATAGCAATGGAAGCATCCTTTTCCCAATCAATTGCGGATATGATCGAGAAGGCTGTGGATAAGGCTATGCAACGCCTTGCTACCACCTTATGTTAGTCGCTGTCACACATTGTGAATAACCAAATCGCACAAGTCTATGGAGCGCATATAGATATAAGTACGGCTGCACACCCGGCAAGTGAGGCAGAATCTGAGATAACTCCACCAGATGCACAGTCTACAGAGCCCTCTGGAGAAGGCGTTCAGAGGCAAAGCGAGGGTGCACAGGAAACTTCTCAGGACACACAAGATATGGACATAGATCTCAAATGCCTTAAGCGTTCTAGATCCCGTGCATCGAAAAAACCTAGCTCGCCGAAACATGTAAAAAGCAAGAAATACCAGAAAGACAACCTTTCAAAAACCGATTTTCTAAAAGAAAGTATTTTAGAAAAGGTGATTGCCGAAACCATTTTAACGAAACCATAGGGTCTCTTAAAATTATACATTGGAATTGCCGATCTCTTCACTCAGCCATAACAGATCTGTTATACCTGTCTTCCAAATTCGATCCGGCTATTATTGCATTACAAGAAACTTGGCTATCCGCACATCATGTATTATGTAACTTCCAAACCTTTCGTCTAGACCGTCCATCCAAAGGTGGAGGTTTAGCTTTCTTTATAAACAATAAAATTAGTTTAAAAGTCAAAAACTCATACAAATGTATGTCTTCTGAATGCGAAATTTTCGCGTTAGATATTACCTTGCCAGGATACTTGCCTTTCTCGCTAATAAACGTCTACTTTCCTGTAGGCGTTCAAGACACGAGACTGTTAGATATGGCTGCTAATTCAGGCTGTAAAGAAAAAAATATAGTTGGTGACTTCAACTCTCACCATACCTGCTGGGGTTTTAGAACTGATCAGTGTGGACAACGGTTGTGGGACTCGTCGGTAGACAACAACTTATTGTGCCTTAACACTAGAACTCCCACATTTATTCGAGGTCATTCACGCTCCGCCTTAGATTTAAGCTTTGTAAGCTCGGCCATTGCTAGTACATCGTGGACGGCCCTTGATTGCGCCTCCAACAGTGACCACTTTCCAATAATGTTCGAGATCACTTGCCCCGTCAAACCATCATGCTTCCATGCCCGAACCTATATAAATTATGCAAAATTTCAACACGACCTAAAAACTGCTTTAGACGCTCCTTCTCAAGATGGAGATGACACTAAAGCTATGAAAATAAGCGCAATAATTAAAAGGGCATACAAAAACGCTGAATTTACTGTTAAATCGGCGAAGAGAATACCCTATAGCCCCTGGTGGAATTCCAACTGTTCACGAGATCACAGACGAAGACAGGCAGCTTGGAAGAAGCTAATACATAATCAGTCCCCTAAGAACTGGGCAGATTATAAATTTCTTGCCGCTGTATTCAAACACACGGTGGCCCAAGCTAAAGAAGATTATGATAAAAGACATTTCGATTTTCTCTCGAAATCCAAAAATAAGAAAGCTTTATTTCAATATATGCGATGTCGCAAAATCCTGCCGTCTACATTAAATACTAATTAGGAAAAACTATCATTGGAAGAAACGAAGAACTCTTTAGAGTCAATTGGCAGAGGTCTAGAAATTAGATTTTCTTCGATTATGGCTTTCAACTGGCAAAAGTCTAGCATAAGCACTGACTTCGAAAACGTAACGCTGTCTGAAGCATCAAAAGTCATTCGAGATCTACCATCGTCAGCTCCTGGTGCAGATGCAATCACAGTTCCTATGATTAAAATTTTATTCAAGCTATCCCCCGGCGACGTCATTAATCTCATAAGCTACTTTTTAAAGAATGCCTGGATACCGTATGACTGGAAAATATCTAAGGTAATCCCATTAATAAAAAGATTGCCCGCAGCTTCCCTCGGGGGAACACTGAGGAGGATGCGGAGCATATAATTGGTTAACGGGGTGTTAAAGTGCGACTTACTTGGGTAGATGGCTAAATTGGTTAACGTGGTTGTGAAATGGGGTGTTAAATTGCGACTTACTTGGGTCGATGGCTAAATTGGTTAACGTGGTTGTAGGAGGGGGTGTTAAATGAGTGAACACGTACACACGTATGCGAAAGGGCGGCGCTGGTCGAAGGGACGTCGATCATTATGTTTGTGGATTCGTTGGAATTCATTTCACCGCGACCTTGGACGTCGACGCGCCGTACAAACCAACCGACGAGCGGCAACTGAGCGAGCGAGCGCCGACCTTGAGTATATATACAGCGCGACGGCGCATGCACTGTCAGCTGTCGAATGTTCTCGAAGGAGAAGCGCGCTTGCGGCACAGATGGCGACGGCGCGACGGCGCATGCGCTGTCAGCTGTCGAATGTTCTCGAACGAGAAGCTGCGCGCGGCACAGATGGTGGGCGACGGCGCGACGGCGCATGCGCGCGCGTCAGCTGTCGAATGTTCGAGAAGCGGTGCGGACGGCGCGGACGGCGCACTACAAGGCGCGAGTATAAGATGCTTCCGCATCTAAAAAGCAAGGAGTAGGTTTTACCATAGAAAATATCAGACCCATCCTCGCTAACTTCGAACATGGTGAAACTCATAGAGAGGGTTCTAAAGGGCCGAATAAACTCCTGGATGACGAATAAGGTCATATTAAAGCCAAATCAAATTGGTTTTCGTTGTGAATGCTCAAGTTTGGTGCGCCCATGCGGATTTAGAGAGTCGAATACAGCTTGCTCGTAAAAGGAAACAGTACGCCGCATTAGTAACTCTCGACATAGCTAAAGCGTACGACAGTGTCGAGCACTCTATTCTACTGACCACCTTGCAGGGTCTAAAGTTTCCTCAGTATATTACTGAGTGGATAGCAGAATTCCTAAAATCAAGGGAATTGTATTGCGTGAAGGATGGCTGTTGTTCGCATAAATTCAAACAGAAACGTGGTGTTCCACAAGGGTCTGTCCTATCTCCAGCATTATTCAATATACTGATGAGCTCTATTCCAATTATTCAGGATGTCACTGTCTACATTTATGCAGATGATATCGCGTTCTTCGCTGCAGAAAGTGACAATTACTCACTACATCAAAAACGGCAAAGATATATTAATACACTAGAAATTTGGTTGCAATCCATTTCATTGTCATTGAACATCAGTAAAAGTGCGCTCTTGGTGTTTCCTATAGCAGATACAGTTTCAATTTCTGTATTGTATAATCGGGAACATATTCCACCTGTAAATTCAGTCAAGTACTTAGGAATGATTTATAATGAAAAACTAAATTGGAGCCCACACAATGAATATATAACAGCAAAGGCACAACGGGCGTTAGGTTTATTACGCCGGTTAAGCAACAGAAAATACGGGCTGCGCAGACACACGATGTTAATGATATATAAAATGTATGTGCGACCAATATTGGAATTTGGGTGTGTATTATTCTCGGGGGCCGCTGATTATAAAATTAAACCGCTAGTATTGTTAGAGCGAGAAGCCCTGCGAATATGCCTGGGACTTCCCAGGTTCGTGGCGAATAGTGTATTGTATCAAGAAGCGCGATTGCCAACACTCCTCTGTCGATTCCGCATTCTAACGGTTCAAACCTTCTTAAAGTTCTACAGTTTACCGGCGCGAAGATCAGAGTACGCATTTATCAGCGACCCTGACTCTTTCTTTCTTGCACATTGGCCTCGATTTCATACCCCTCAGATAATTTTCGCTAAAAAGAAACTGGATTGCATAAATGTAGACATTAGCACAGTAATTGAAACTAATTTTTCTACCATCAACATTAGAATAGAGTACGATGAAATCTTCCCCCCACAAGCCAAGTTGCAATCTCTGAGATTTTTGACCACTACAATAAACGATTACTTGGTACATGCAGAAACAAAAAAATGTAATAGCTACAGATGCTTCTGTCAACAATGAAAAGGCAGGTGTAGGAATTGCATCTGATTCCCTCGGCTGGTCTTTTTCAGTAAGGCTTCCAGATTTTACTCCTATATTTGAAGCTGAGCTAGTAGCTATTATTTTAGCCCTTCGTAAAATTCCTACGACAGAGACAAGTGCAATCATCCTAACAGACTCACTTTCGGTGTGTGCAGCTCTGACAAACTCTGAACAATCTCGTACCCTAGCAACGTTCCACACATTAGCACCGCCGCATTTAAAACTCCTCAAATTAGTGTGGGTCCCAGGTCACTGCGGATTACAATTAAATGAATTGGAAGATGCTTTGGCACGAGCATCACTCAATGGACCAGTAATTTCAGTACTTCCCGAGTAAGAATACTTATCAGGGGTTAGATATAGGAAATTCGCTATTTTTACAGATAGTTTGGAAAATATCACACAATGGACAGATTATCAGCACCTCAAATTTCCATGGAAAGCCCAGTGGAGTCAGTCAAAAAAACTTGAAATTATAATTTCTAGATTCCGGTGCCGTGTCCCCCCATTAAATTTTTATTTACACAGAGCTGGTCTGACACTTTCCTCCCTTTGTCCGTTCTGCGAAGAATCAGAAACTATTGAACATTATTTTGGCTCATGTCGTAACTATGCATTAATTAGGAAACGACTTTCAGATATTCCATTTGCGAAGCTAGGTTTAAATTTAACCGCAGAAAATGTTCTAAGTTTTGGTGCCTCTGTTTTGGGAAATTGCCACAGAGATGCATTCGATGCGGTGTGTAATTTTATTCAAGACTCTAAACGTTTTTCAACATAAAGCCCTCGTTAACAAATACTAAAAAAACGGGTCGAAAAGTAATTTTCTATTCTGGATAAATCCGTGACATACCAAATTAATCGGGTTTGGCAAAACCAGCTATCTGGTCGGCTCCCAAAATCAAGTTGTAGCTATTAGTGTCTACTTTGTTATGAATTTTTTTCTCACTATCTAAATCTTTGGTTTATTTCTTTTTTTCCAACATACTGTCTTAACTATACAACTCCCCCCCCCCTTTTTTTTTCGTTGTAAGCAATAATGCAGTTATCGTTCATATGAGACTATTTGTTCTCTTGGCCAATCCCGCAGAGTGGGTACGATCCATGGATTAAAGGATACAAACAACAAACAAACAAACATGTGGAGCGCGAGGAACGAGGCCACGTAGCACGTGTTTGAAGGCGTCTGCGGAGCCAATCAAAAAACGAGTCATCAGCGCTGACTGCAACGACGAAACCAGGCTACGTACCATAGCAGCTCTCAGTTACCATTCCACCCCTTCGAAGAAGACGGTAGCAAGAGTACTTCAGGCAAGATGGAGTGCCGTACGGCAAGTACGCGATGGCGGAGCAGAGCTAAGATGCCGTGAGAGGACGCCTTCGACGGGAGCAGCAAGGTTTTGCAGTCTGTGGGCACACGGCCCCCGAAAAGACAACCATCCGTGACAACATTCATGGCAACATCGAAGGAGCCAATTCGATGTGGACGTATTGCGCAAGATGGCTCCGTGAAGCAGGTAGTCCCGTTATCAATCTTATTGACGTGAATAAATCACATATGACGTGATTATGCCGACTTATGAATCAGTGAGCATTGAGAATGCAGACATCCTGCGATTCTATGCTTGAGCAATGCATAAGTAATGTTCATACAAGCTTCGCAGCTGCGTTGAACCGCAGTGCGCAATATTGTATGCCATATCTTCTTTTCTCAAAATTCCGTCTCCATCACTTTTGCATATATTCTGGGGGCATTGGTATAATGAATGTACCTTCTTAACACCATGCAGGAACTCGTGAAAAGAGTGCATGACTACGCCTCGTTAAGCAAGCGCCGTGCTCCTGTGTCCTACCGAGTGCTCACTTGCGTGTACATCGAGGCTACACGATCCACAGCAGCCGCAATCGCCGAAGGAAGACTTGGAAGGAGGAAGTAGTTCCAGTGAACTCGCTTTCACCGCCTCAGAAGAGCTGTTGTCAAGTCAAGCATTCACTCGCCTGCCAGGGAATCCTATGCTGCGCCGAATGGTCTATGAAGTACGTTTTCTGTAGCCTGTTCGCCAGCGACCTCATGTTCTGAACCATTTGTACAACCAGCATACAAAAACTGTCAGGCGATAATGTTTTCGAATATTGTTAATAAAGTCCTATTTAAGCACCATTTTCGTCCTACGACAGTGAACCATCAATAAAACTTGTTTTGGGTTTTGTTGGTGTACAACTTTTTTGGTGAAAAGTCAAAAGTTAAGTGCAAATTGGGGTGGCCACAGAGAAATGATACACCAGTGCTTTTCTCATTTCTTTGCTCTCCGTTCTTAATTTTTGCCAAAGTCTACACATTAAAAATTTTTAAGCAGTGTTTACATGATGTTTTCTGTTCACATCTTTCAATGATGGGTCACTGTAGCACTTTGACCGATTCGGTGGTTCTGGTAGGGACTTATTCTCGAGTTGTGCTGCTTTCAAAGTAAACGCCAAACAAGTTTTGCTGTTAAATCTAGTCAGGCTCCTCGAGTATGTGGCGCAGATCCACGCTGGGGAAATGGCCGAGAACCACATATATTTATGAAAGACTGCCTTAAAAAAGGTTACGATTGATCTATTTACAAGAAAGAAGAAAAATGAAACAGGACGAATTTGATACTGGAATAATAAACTCTATTGCAAAACAATGAAGCTGCGCGTTTGAATTAAAAGTGAATTTTAGCTGCTACTCATCTGCGAATAAAACAGCACCAGAAATACAAGAAACGCAAAAAAAAAGAATTAAGCGACGCTAAAGCTTCACCGTTCATTCGTCAGCATTTGCCACAGCTTGTATGGGCCAATCGCGTGCGACTCAATGGAAGAGACCGCCTTTGTCTGGATTTGAAACTTGTACATAATTGCGCCACTGATCCCTGTGCGTACTTCAAGTACTTAGGACATGACACATTTTCAAACTTGTTATGCACCCACTACGTGGCCTTAAGAAAACAGGCGCCGTAGCGTATGTGCCTTTTGTAGGGTAACTGTCTTTAAACCATGAAGTCATTATGATAATCACATGTTCTCACTTCCGATTGCACAACGCATTATTACTGCAATATCTTGTTTTTGTGAAGCATGTGTACAGGACGCGTGTATTTGTAAAGCATGTGTTACCTTCACTGCATTTCCCAGCAGAGAAAGTTATTATAGGGGACTTTTAGCTGACCGATCTTGCGCTCCGTTCCTCGTTCCGCTCAAGCGCTCGACGTTACTGATCGCAACGCACGTTTTCAGCTTGAGACAAGCGTCATTCAGTCAACGATATTGCGACGCCACCGGTGCATGAAAGTTGTTTTAAAAGAAAATAAACGTGGTTCTTATCTTGCAGCAATATAGAAAATTGTGTTTTAAAATAGTGTGAATTCATTTACTGTTTCACGCGTGAGCAGTTTTTTTAAAAAATTTTTGTTACCTTCCTTTGGAGCTGGACTACAATTGAAGCCTTCAAGGCAGCCCAAACGAGTTTCAAACGCCCTGCCCTAAGGCAGCGCGTTCACCACGGTTTCTTGTGGCATATCAAACTGAAAAGATTTTCTCAATAGCTGGAAGAGTGGCTGCTGTTAAATACTAAATTGACACCATTTTTACGTAAAATCGATAACTATCGGAGATTCGCGAAGTACCTTTCACGGAAATACCAAAGAAGCATCTAGAGACGCTCTTTTACGGTACCAAGTGTCAGCTCTAGATCGTTTCGTGGAACTTCACCCCACATGCGCGGATTCTCGAAGGGATTGGCTGCGACGACGTCTCAGAAGAGGCACCGATCCTTGTGTGTCTTGAAGCGCCGTCGGTGCTGGCGTGTTTGCCGAGCCACTGCGTTTCTCGAGCAGTGCGGACTCAAGGCACAGGAGGCTGCCATTTTGGTCGTTTTTCTTTGCGTCACGTGATCCTTCACTCGCTGCGACGGTCCGCTCACACGCTCAGCGCCTGACCATCTCGCGCATGCGCAGTGGCGCCACCACCGACTGGCTGAGCGGAGCGGGAGGCAAAATACGCTCAGCTAAAAAGTCCCTATTTTCAATGTATTCACAAGCATATATACGCGAGGCCATGTGGTAGAACACCTCCTTTCCACGTAAACGACCCGGATTCAATCTCCACTCAGATCAAAGGTTTTATTGATATTATTTATTTTAGTTGCATCGTTCTCAATTTTTCTGTCATGCATTAGATGACTTTTCGCTCACAATCAACAATGCAGACGCCGGAGTTTCCGTGAAACGAGCTTTTAAACACTATCGCGTTAAAATGCCCTTTTTTCGATGGTTTCTTCTACTACATTCTCGGCGATGTTTTAATGTATCCGGAATTCCTTATCCCTTCTTGAAATAACAATTGTGTGTGTAAAATAGTTGGTGCAATAGTTTTGTCAAATGCTTGATTAACGGCAATTTTATTGCACGCTATCCCTGAAGACCCAAGTGACTGGACCATTTTTGATTGGTTGACTTGTACCGGTCCCTCGAATCTGTTTCGAGGACTTGTCATGATTGATTGATTTGTGGGGTTTAACGTCCCTAAACCACCATGTGATTATGAGGGACGCCGTAGTGGGGGCTCCAGTAATTTCGACCACCCGGGGTTCTTTGACGCGCACTAAAATCTGAGCACACGGGCCTACAACATTTCCACTTCCATCGAAAATGCAGCCGCCGCAGCCGGGGTTCGATCCCGCGACCGGCGGGTCAGCAGCCGAGTACCTTAGCCACTAGACCACCGCGGCGGCGCACTGTCATGCCTTATAATGTGTTATAATTCGCAATCTACCCTCCTCGAGAAACAATGCATCAGTAGGATAACGCACAATGGTTTATGCGAATACACGGGGTATTGGTATTTTACGACAATGCCGGGCTTTTACAGAAAGAACAAGCAGTACAGTTGCAAGAGCAGGTAACAATGTGGCACAGTTGACACTTAAAATAAGGATATCCTTTATCCTTTCGGATGAAGCCCGAAATGATAAAGAGCGGCCGGAGGTAGCAGTACCCTATAATAATAAGGTTTCACACAACCTAAAAAAAGGTGGCGAATCAACATGGCGTACCACTGGTGTTCACGCACCGCCCTAAGAGAGAGAGAGAGAGAGAGATAAATAGAGAGGAAAGGCAGGGAGGTTAACCAAGCTTGGCTCGGTTGGCTACCCTACACTTGGGGTGGGGGAAAAGGGGAATAATAGAACGAAAAGAGACAGAAAAGAAGAGGAGTAAGAAAGAGAAGCATAAATAGTTAGCTCGAAACTACACAGCACGGCCTCGCACAGTTCTTTCACAAGCGGTCGTGAAGTTTGGTGTTCCTTAAAAAGCACAAGAGGGCTTTCGTGGCTTTGCGCGTATGGGAAGCCGTCGGCCAAGGTCCCAGGATCTTTTCTTCTGTAAGCGGCCGTGAATCCAGCTGACAGAGCTTGGCTTCCATAATACGTCGTTCGGTCTGGTATGCTGGGCAATGACATAGAATGTGCTCAAGTGTTTCCTCGCAGGCGCAGATGTTGCATGCCGAAGTGCTCGCCATTCCAAGGAGACGAGAGTACGAATTCGTAAATGCCACGCCCAACCTCATGCGACACAGTAAAGTTTCGGCGCATCGTGGGAACCCGGATGGCAAACGAAGTTGCAAGTTTGGGTCGATCGAATACAGGTGCGTGTTGGAGAAACCCTGCGTATTCCACTGTAGGAGAGATATACGGCGAGCAAGTGATTGTAGTAGCCTTGCAGCGTCCGTTCTCAAGAGTGGTATGGGCGTGCGCTGGTCTTGGTCATGAGCCGATCGAGCAGCTTCATCTGCGCGGTCATTGCCAACGATTCCGCAATGACTCGGCAACCACTGAAATACAATATCGTGACCTTCCGCGAGCGCTTCGTGGTAGTCGTGCCTTACCTGATATACTGATTGTTCTTGTAGCCCGTGCTGCAGAACAAACCGTAGTGACTGTAAGGCTGACCTGGAGTCGCAAAAGATGGCCCATTGGTTAGGTTCCTGGTGAAGAATGTACTTTACTGCACCTTGAAGTGCTGCGAGCTCTGCTGCTGTCGACGTCGTGGTGTGAGAAAACTTGTGCTGAAGCAACACATTTTCAGATGGAACAACCACTGCTCCTGTGGAGCTGTTGGAATTAGTGGAGCCATCGGTGTAAACATGTATGCGGTCGAAGTACCTTTCGTCCAACAGACGCAAAGTCAGTTGCTTCAGGGCTAGCGTTGACATGCGTGCCTCCTTAAAGATTCCAGGAACTGATAAGTGCACGTCAGGTTGACGAAGACTCCATGGCGCAGTTGCTGGATGCATGGCAAGTTTGAAGCCAGGCGGTAGTATGTCCTGATGTTTTGTCACGATACCGCAGTACGAAGAATGGGGCCTCCGAGCTGTCAAACACGTTAAATGATGTGACGGTAGCCGTGATAAATGCCGAATGTGCGCTCTCAGCGTCTCGACAATGATGTGCGTTGTGACCGGTTGTTCTTGTGCAATAACAATAGTTGACACTGTCGACGAGCATCTTGGAAGGCCAAGGCATGTCCGAAGTGCTTGGGCTTGTACGCTTTGCAGTGCACGGATGTTAGTCTTGCACGTGTTGGACAGGACCGGAAGGCTGTACCGGAGAGTTCCGAGAAAGAGGGCTGTATAAAGTTGCAACATGGAGTGCACCGCCCTAAAGAAACTGATGAGGTTGTGCCCTCGCATCAATGGAAGCCATGCTCAACAGACGAAAGGCTGCAAAAAGAAGCATGCGCAGCCGTTCACGAAGTGCGCCACTGGAGTGATTTATGACGTTCCCCGATCGGACGGGAATTAGCTATGATGGCCACATGGTGCGCTGCGTCAATGATCGAGTGAGGGAACACGCTCTCAGGGTAAAGAATAAGGATGGTGCGCATCTAAGCGCGCATGTCACGGCTTGTGGTTGCACACCATACTTCACGCAGATTAGGATCCTGGGAAGAGGTACAAACAAGTTAGCACGGTTAAATCTGGAGGCCTATCACATAAAAAGACGGGGTATTAAGTGTTAGCGAAACGTGACTCAACCTGTAAGAGTCAGAAACACGTTATCTAGAGAGCTTGTGTCCCACAGCGTGATTATGTAGGAGAAGGGCTGATTATGTTGCGCATGTGTCGACAAAAAGTGGGTTTAAATTAGCCTGTTTCCTCAAGGAACTAAAGAGTTGTAAGTGGGCACCCGTAATGTATAGGTGTGTTTCTTTCCCTGTGGGCTCATGAATTTGGCGCAAGGTTGACTATTTAATAAAAAAATAAGCGTTGTTACACCAGCTCTATAGAGTTGGCGCAACAATTAACTGTATCGTACTGAACCGCTCAACTTTATCATAGAGTAGGCACAATAGGCGATCATGCCATAAAGTGGGTGAAGAAAGAAATCACGACAGTATACAGTCGCCGCAGCAAGCAATTATATTATGCAATAGAACTGATGATGGGGCGAATTGGTAAAGATTCATGACTATTCTTTGCGCAACATAAAATGTGCTTTGCACGCTAATATTTGGTACGTGTGTATTGTGCACAAAACAGTCATAAATATACATATACAGTCGGTGCAAGTGACTACGCCATACAAGCAGAGCAGTTATTGATGACTTTAGTGAAAACTAATTAACGACAAATGTCGGTAAGCGTTGCATAATGTTTCCTAGTGTAACCTCTGTTGGTTAATTAATTGAAAGCGCGTAAAAAAATTTACTTGCAACTGCAAATGATGCTTACCCCTTATACTGGTACACTCACCAGTACACAAGCAACTGATTTAGTAACTTCTCCCCCGGAAACTTTACGGCATTCACATACTGCATGCGAGTGGAGAGGCATCGTAATCCACGAATTAACATCGCACGTCACGCAGAGGCTACTCGAAGTGTTATAGGTTTGGACTCCTGGGCTCGTAAACAAGGAATGGTGTAGGTGAGAAGAATGGCGTGTACATACATTCCCTGTCTGTTTTTTTTCTTATATATATATATATATATATATATATATATATATATATATATATATATATATATATATATATATATATATGTGCGTGTGTGTGTGTGTGTCTGTGCGTGTGTGTGTGTGTAATTTGGTTCAATTAAGGGTAAGTGTGAGTGGAACAGATCCACGGAACAGATATGGCTGACTAAATGCATGGGGCAGGATTGGCGACCCTCTCAGATAAGGCGTCCCCTGTTTCTGTTTGAGCGCAAGCCTATATACCCAGCCTGTGGAGCGCCAGGTTTTAGTATTTATCTGCTCCTTAGCAAAACTGGCAGCATCCGGTGTCACTGTGAATCCAACAAACTACCGAACTGCAGTTGGACACCTTACCACTTTACTACGGTAACTACAACATTACTGTAATGCCATGGTTTCTGTCTGTTGCTTGTAATATTTGGCTTATTGTTGTTCCGAGGCTACGCCTCCCCATCCCTACGTGGGAGCGGCCCGCTATCCTAGCCCTATAAAACGGGGGTGGAATCCTTCAGGACCCAAAATAAAGTTTTTCATCCATCCCTTGTACACACTCTAACCTGGTAGAGGGCCTCCTTGTCGATCTGTATCCTCCTCCTGAGCATGGCGAGCAGTGTCTCGAGGCCCCTGGCGGCCTGCTCGGCTGGCTCGAGGGCGTCCAGCAGCGTCTTGTTGCGGATGAGACGCTCCTGCACCTGCAACCGGCACAGGCTGAGTTGGCGCTGATGTGACGCCGTGCTGGGCGCAGGGCCGCGGTTGAGTGACACGCGTGCGGCCTCGTGGCCGGCCGACAGCCTCAGGGCGCCGACCTTGCAGCGTGACAGCAGCGACTTTAGCTGCCCACGCAGCGCCTCACCCAAGTGTAGCAGAGGTGCCTCGCCCTCGGCACTGCCCCCGGCCGCGGTGACGAGGCCGTGCTGGCCGAGACCTTCGAGAGCCCGATCCAGTGCCTGCTTACGCTCGCGGAGCTGATGCCGCGCTCGGGGATCTGCCTGAAGAATCATCTGCGGTACGAGAAGATAAATTGACGATGACGCCATACTTCATTCTTGCCGGGCAACAGAGGATTGCGACAAATACAAAACGAGGTTTCTTTTCCATGGCTTCGTCATAAGGTGACGTTGACTCATGGTACCACCTGTACCTCATATGGTTTCGAGAAATAAACCTGGGGCGTGCTCTGGGTGTCAGGCTCCTGCCCCTACTCCTCATCAGTGACCAGCTTCTGTGGCTGTGTCCAGGGCTCCTTTTATTTAGGATATTAGTGCAAGACGAGCAGCCAGAGCAATTGCAAACAAAAAAAAGTTCCAGGCCTCAAAAGATTGGCAGTTCGTGCTAATTGGTTCTGTGTAACGTTTTCATTAACCAAGGCAACTTCGAATTAAAACAGGGTAATAGCGATCGCTGTCCTTTATCTTCGTTATTCTATAGTTTGCTTCACTCATTATACGCTAATATATGATAACATCCTGCAGCTACCTGCTTAGCTTAAGAACGTGCAATGATTGAACAATCTAATTACTGCAGTACCCGCATGCATTGCTAAAACTTGCATGCGTTTATTTTGTGTCTAAGTCTTTAAAGTATTTTGTTAAATGTGATCTATTTTAATGCCCCATGCAAAAAAAAATAGTTCATCTAAAATAAAGCAAAGAGAGCGCTAAACACTCAAGAAAAGTTTGTTGTTCCCATGGGTAGGTTTTGATATCAACCGTCATCGAACAACAAGAAACACCGTTCTTTCAGCTATCATTTCCGTTTTCACGCCATTATCACTCATTAGAGGTGATTTCTAAACACACCAGTTCTTTCTCACACAAGGTGTCTGCTATCGGATTTTCAGTCTTTATATACTATCTCTACAGACTCGATAATTTGTTTGGTAATTGCTGATCAATTTATATTATCAACCGTAAGTGATCAATCCGATGGCTTGAACATCGCAGGTGTGTTCTCAAACTCGATCGTTCTTGCATTGGCCTGTTTGTCGAACGTAAACTCTGCCACAACGAATAGCGATTTCATAGACGACTCCATTCATTTTCGTAGTACACCACTGTTCATTCTAATCATGAGCAGTAACTCGAAACTTTTCCATAACTTTTCAATAATTTAAAATCAAGTCAGACAAACTTGAGATTGTCCACAGACTTCAGATTTGATTTCTTTTTGTAAAATATGGATGTTACTGACTGCCAGAGGTTAGATAACGCGTTAACGAATGAATTCGTTAACGCGTTGATTTATTTTGCTGTGAGACAGTTTTGTAGGCTGACTAGAGATAACCTCAATCCACAAGCCAAGCATTTCTTAGCGAGCTTCAGCGACTTTGAGCGTATCTATCTATCTATCTATCTATCTATCTATCTATCTATCTATCTATCTATCTATCTATCTATCTATCTATCTATCTATCTATCTATCTATCTATCTATCTATCTATCTATCTATCTATCTATCTATCTATCTATCTATCTATCTATCTATCTATCTATCTATCTATCTATCTATCTATCTATCTATCTATCTATCTATCTATCTATCTATCTATCTATCTATCTATCTATCTATCTATCTATCTATCTATCTATCTATCTATCTATCTATCTATCTATCTATCTATCTATCTATCTATCTATCTATCTATCTGTCTGTCTGTCTGTCTGTCTGTCTATCTATCTATCTGTCTGTCTGTCTGTCTGTCTGTCTGTCTGTCTGTCTGCTGTCTGTCTGTCTGTGTGCTTAGCCGCCTATGACGCTTAGCTCTCATGGACATTGCGATAATGGTATCGATCCCGAAATTAGTATGGTGAAACGTGACTGTATGACGAGCATAAGTGACTAGTCATATCATGAAAAAATTGACATGTATGTCATGAATGTCATGAATTACATTTCATAATCTTGCTGCTCTAGCGGTGATTTCGTTCAGATGACATATTGCAAAACTGGTATGGTATGACATGACAGCATGGCGAATATAAGTGACATGCCCTAATGTGAAAATCATGAAATGCATGTCATGTAAGTCATGACAACACGCCACACTCATGGTGTGCTCGCGGTCGTTTCCCTAGCTTCACGTACACCTAATTTGGTATTACGGGCCGCGAACGGACGAAGAGGGTAAATGACACGCCCAAACATGATAATCATGATATGCGTGTCATGTAAAACATGACTACATGCTGCGCTCATACCACGCTCGCGGCCGTTTCACTAGCTTCACATATACCAAATTTGGTGTCACGAGGCGTGAGTAGTTGACGAAGGTAAATGACACATCCAAACATAATAATCCTGACATTGAAGTCATGTACGGCATAATTTACGTTCGCCTCATAACGTTATGCTGATTTTACAGGGACATATCAATCTTCCTCATTCGTACTTCGCATCTTATTGATTGCCATGGTACGTGGGCTCTCCCAATTTTTCACTATTAACAGTTTTTATTTAATTCTACTACTTTTAAAACTCGGAGTCTCCACTCTGTCGCTTGAAATTCTTTTACGCACACCTTCTTCCTCTTCCAGTGTACACATGTTTTGTTTTGCCTTTCATAAAGTTGTTTTCTAAAATTTTTGTAATTCCTCCTCTTCCCCATCCCCCGCGACTGAAAGCTTTCTGAAGTTTGGAGAGTAATAAGAATAAATAAATAGAGAAGACTGACACGTCCATATGTTTGTGCCGCGCCGCCGAGCCTGGCCGAAATGATCTTTTTGTATACCGCTATTCAGACTCCGGTATATTTAAGGTAGTCCTTCGAAGATAGTCATACAGGAACGAGAAAAGAGGCTTAATTCGGCAAAAAAGTGAAGCTTATTGAAGCAACACAAGGAGAGAACTGGAGAAAAAAAGACAAAATATAAAGATAATGGGATAGAGTGGTACCTGGGCGAAGCTTGTTATGAAGTATGCAAGAGCATTTTAAGCTGTACGCTCACACACAGTGTGATTGAACACTTATTATAAGGGAGCGAGCGAATGGGAGAGAAACTATATGTATAAAAGCAGTGAGGTTAGCCACAGATGGCTTCGGTCGTTTACACCGCATGGAAAAGGGCTTGCGGAGCCGAAAAGGGAGGTAGGAGAGACGTGTAGGGATAGGAAAAAAAGTCTTGCAGGAACAATCTAACAGAATACACCGTAGATAAGTAGCAGGTGGTGCTGTCATGAATTCCCGCGGATCTCAGATACTAGAAGAGTGCAGATGAAGGTACCGGAAAGGAAGTTCTGGTGGTAAGTGACTGCCCGTTTGGTCAAGCACTGTTTCCATTACCTGCCCATCGGCATTATAGGAAATTGAAGAAATAAACGTGTGCGTAATATTGTTTTCGGCAAGTCCTGACTTGTTCCGAATATGACTCTCTTTAAATAGACAAGTGAGCTCTCTCTTGGGTCACACGACTGTCTTGAGAGAGTATAATGATCTCCAAAGAGCGTTCACAAGTCTCTACGATAATCCTATACACAGAAGGCACGACTCGCAAACAAGAGATATTTTTTTAGATTGTTAGAATAGCAGACACAAATAACAAAGGGCCTTGTGGCCCCAAGTAATAGGGGATCGTAAAGCTTACGTTGTTTTGTACTCTCCGTGAATACCTCTGCTGGTCGGCCGGTTTTCTGGTTAGAAGTGCGAGACGAGAATATACTTCAATATTCTCTAATGTTTGCAAGTGTCTCACCATAATAATCACAGACATATTTTTCACACTGAGAAGCTGCTGGCAGTTTTACTAAAAAAATTAGTGAATGAGGCCGCTAAGCCACAAACAGTAGTACAACATGACGTACTAGTGTGAACGTTCGTTTCTTTTCTCTCTACTCATGGTGACGTCCCCTTTTGAACAATACTAATGATGAATTATATGGGGCCAAGAAAGTACGATCATTGTCATAATTATTTCCGAGTGACGTTTGTCACTCTTTTCAGGAGGCCTTTGAGATGAACAAAGCGCGCACTTACGAATATACCTCCCTGCTTCCCTCGTATGTGTGAGCTAATTCGTGCTTTGTGAAGGTAGTGACTATGGTGACGGGGTCCGTCAGCGCAGTATTATCGTTAGAGTGAGGGGTCCCGTCAGCGTAGTGTAATCGTGAGTATACAGCGACTGGGCTCGAAAGCGCAGTGTAATCGGGAGTATACAGTGACGGGGCCCGTCAGTGCAGTACTATCGTTAAAGTGAGGGGGCCCGTCAGCGTGGTGTAATCGTGATTGCGGTGACGACGCCCGTCACCATAGCGAAATCGTAACAATGACTGGGCCCGTCATACTAGCAGTGCAGCTATAGTGACGGGCCCCAGCCCTATCGCAATGACTACGATGAAGGGGCCCGTCACCGTAGTGTAATCATAAAAACGAGGGGGGGGGGCGTTGCCGTAAATTTGTAGTTGTTTTAAACGCCACTGCGTAGCTGCTCTGGTGGTGTAGCTGGTTGACGCGCAATTATGGGTGCCGTCATGCCGTAGGTTGTCACTTAGAGGCACGTTTTGTTATTTTAAATTTCTATAGTTAAGCTCCAATACTGACGTTACTGCTTTCAAGGAGTCATAAGTTTACTTTTTTGCAATAAAATCACGTCGCTGTTTGTGTCGGTTGTTAGCCCTACCACGTTGATTTTTCGAGGTGCAATGGTACGTTGTTGGTGTGTGACTTCAGTTACAATCGCGCTGACCAACTTAACTTTTCTCTTTGTTTTATGCTTTCAATATTGTTTCGAGTAATGTTGTCTATTTTAAAGGCAGCATCCTACAGTGGAGCGATGGGAGGAGGTACTGGCCAGTGAGAACCTGGACGATCAGATGAGTCGAGGTTCTCGCTGATGGACCCGGCTCGCTGAGTGGCAGCTGCCGCAGAGCCCTATTATGAGCTCCGCCCAACGCGAAATCCACTGCAGTACTGCAAGTGTAACGATTTTTCAACACCACCATTAAAAGTGCATGCACATATATACTACCGCATCGAGGCAGTTATACAGATGTCATTATAACGTGGCCTGTTTTAAGAATGCTGCCTATAATGGCGGCCTCGACATAGTGCTGCTATTTGTGCTCGCACTGAAGTGATTGGAGAAGTTTTTATTTGCTTTTTTTCTTTACTGCTACGCGAGCTGCGCTTGGTGATTGCGTTCACGCTCCATACGGCTACCTTCCCTCATAAACGCTGCCGAATGCACGTTCATGCCCCGCCGCGTCTAGTGGATAAGGTACTCGGCTGCTGATCCGCAGGTCCCGGGATCAAATCCCGGCTGCGGCGGCTCCATTTCCGATGAAGGCGTAAATGTTGTAGGTCCATGTGCTCAGATTTGGGTGCACGTTAAAGAACCCCAGGTGGTCGAAATTTCCGGAGCCCTCCACTACGGCGTCTCTTATATTCATATGGTGGTTTGGGACGTTAAACCTCATATATCAATCAATCAATCAATCAATCAATCAATCAATCAATCAATCAATCAATCAATCAATCAATCAATCAATCAATCAATCAATCAATCAATAAATCAATTAATCAATCAATCAATTAATCAATGCACGTTCATTCTTGCGTATTCGTTTCGTCGACTCGGTGACACCCTGTGATTTACCCAAGCCCACAGCCACACCAGCCAGCACTTGCAAATTAAAGCATCCAGACTATCAGTTCGCGCCCGTGACTTCGGCGCGCTCGCATTTTAATCGCCGAGAACAATACGTAACACGTTTTGCTCCCGCAGGACAAGCGTCATCTCTGGATGGGAAGACAGCTACAGAAAGCCCACCACCGTGCGAGTATTTACTGCACCGTAGAGAGCTCGAATGTCCATCTACGCTTGCATAGCAGTAGCACACATTCATGAGACGATAGCGACGTGAATATATTGTCATGAACTCGGGTTCGATGGCATCCCACCGCTGCCACCACTGTTAAAATTTCCTGTTTGTTGCAATGGTACGGTGGCCAAGAGCGGCGAGCAGCCGAACGGACTTTGCTGAAGCTTTCGCCCAGAGGCGGAATAGAGAGGCAATCAGTTTTGAAAACAGCAACAGGAAGGAATGTTTACTATAGCAGGTTATAGTTCGTACAGAACCGGCCAGCACGACAACGTCAACTGGGGTGAAATCCCCAAACATGGGGACGGCACGGCCTTAAATGCCGTTTTCGGCCTCTTCTACGAGACCAGTACCGGTGCTAGAAGGAGAAGGTGAAGCTTTCCCCGGAACGGCACGGCGGCTCGGCGGAGGAGGTGACGCTTTGCCCGGAACTGCACGGTGCCGCCTTCTGCGTGGAAGGTGGCACTGGGAGGGGGGAGACAGTTCGCCGCAACAGCGCTCGATCTCGTGAGAAGAAGCACTCTCGAACGAGGACCATGTCTGTGGCATAACAATATCCCCTCGTTTGAGGGAGCCGATTAGATCACCTGGATAAGTCCTTGTGTGCGATTTCAGGCCAAGTGGGCCCAAAGTCGGAGCTACCTGTATTGTAGTCATATGTGTCGCGATTTTGGGGACTTAATGAAACATACCGTCTAACTAATACACAGCCCTCAGTGTTGGAACACAATCTATGTTGACCTGCACAACAGTTTGGCATCAGCCCATCTGTTGCCTTTATACAGCGACACAAAAAATACCTGTAACAAATTGATTTTGGTCGATCACTTTATGTGTGACAAATTATTAGTTGAAGTTACGGTAATAATGCAAAGGAATGGAAACCCCGCTGAGGGTGGTTGTTCAATGCGGTAATAAAATTAATTCGCACGCATACAAAGGAATCTGCTTACCCAAAGCAGTATCAATAGGAAATCGATGGGAAAAGTCTTAATTCCATGTTCGAAGCAAAATAAAGCTCATAGTTATATCCCCAATGACTGAAAACGATTATACTTTGAAACAAATAACAATACTGGGCACAATGCTGAAAAAATAAAAATAGTCAGAGTCAAAAATAGTCATAAAAATACTCATTGCTTTATGGTGGCGAGGCACGTTGCTTTAGCTGCATCGCTATTAGAATGAGCCCCCTGATTTTTAGAATTTCACTAGGGTGACGGGCCCTCACCATGATTACAATTACACTACGCCGACGCTCCCCCTTTAACGATTGTACTGTGCTGATGGCACCCTCAGTGTAGTCTCGATTACACTGCGCTGGCGGGGCCCCTCACTGCAGCCACACTTACACTATGCTGGCGGACCCCCTCACTGTAGTCTCGATTACACTGCGCTGGCGGGGCCCCTCACTGCAGACACGATTACACTATGCTAATAGACCCCCTCACTGTAGTCACGATTACAATACGCTGACGAAGCCCCTCACTGAAGTCCCTATTACACTTACAATGACGCGCCCCCTCACTGTAGTCAGGATTACACTACGCTGATGGGCCCCCTCATTGTAGTCAGGATTACACAACGCTGACGGGCCCCCTCACTGTAGTCAGAATTACGCTACGCTAACGGCGGGCCTCACTGTCATCACGATTACACTACGCTGACGGGCCTTCTCACTGTAGTCACGATTCTACTACGCTGACAGAGCCCCCCACTGTAGTCCCGATTACACTATGCTGACAGGCCCCCTCGCTGTCGTCACAATTACACTACGCTAAAGGGTGAATTCACTGTAGTCACCATTACACTACGCTGATGGGTCCCCTCACTGTAGTCAGAATCACACTACGCTGACGGGTGCCCTCACTGTATTCACGATTACACTACGCTGACGGCGGGCCTCACTGTGATCACGATTACACTATGCTGACGGGCCTCCTCACTGTTGTCACGATTTCACTACGCTGACGGGGCCCCTCACTGTAGTCCCTATTACACTACGCTGACGGGCCCCCTCACTGTAGTGAGGATTACAATTCGCTGATGGGCCCCCTCATTGTAGTCAGGATTACACTACGCTGACGGGCCCCCTCACTGTAGTCGCGATTACACTACACTTAAGGAGGACCTCACTATGATCACGATTACACTACGCTGACAGCCCCTCACTGTAGTCCCGATTACACTTCACTGACTAGCACCCTCGCTGTAGTCACGATTACACTATGATGACGGAGCCCCTCACTGTAGTCCCTATTACACTACGCTGACGGGCTCCCTCACAGTAGTCAGGATTACGCTACACTGATTGGCTCCCTCATTCTAGTCCCTATTACACTAAGCTGACGGGCCCCCTCACTGTAGTTCCTATTACACTAAGCTGACGGGCCCCTCACTGTAGTCACGATGACACTATGCTGACGGAGCCTCTCACTGTAGTTCCTATTACACTATGCTGGCAGGCCCCCTCACTGTAGTCAGGATTAAACTACGCTGATTGGCCCCCCAATGTAGTCCCCATTACACTACGCTGACGGGCCCCCTCACTGTAGTCAGGATTAGACTACGCTGATGGGCCCCCTGATTGTAGTCACGATTACACTACGCTGACGGAGCCCCTCAATGTAGTTCCTATTACACTATGCTGGCAGGCCCCCTCACTGTATTCACGATTACACTACGCTGACGGAGCCCCGCACTGTAGTTCCTATTACACTATGCTGGCAGGCCCCCTCACTGTAGTCAGGATTACACTACGCTGATTGGCCCTCTCATTGTAGTCCCTATTACACTACGCTGACGGGCCCCCTCACTGAGGTCAGGATAGTCAGGATTGCACAATGCTGAGGGAGGCACTTTCTGTAGTCATGACTACACTACGCTGAAGGGCCCCTTCATTGTAGTCCCTATTACACTACGCTGACGGAGCCCCTCACTGTAGTCACGATTACAATACACTAAAGGACCAATTTGCTGTAGTCACGATTACACTATGCTGATGGGTCCCCTCAATGTAGTCAGAATTACACTATGCTGGCGAGCCCCCTCACTGTAGTCACGATTACACTACGCTGACGAAGCCCCTTTCTGTAGTCAGGACTACACTACGCTGATGGGCCCCCTCATTGTAGTCCCTATTACACTAAGCTGAAGGGCCCCCTCACTGTAGTCAGAATTACACTACGCTGACGGAGCCCCTTAGTGTAGTCCCTATTAAACTACGCTGACGGGCCCAGTCACTGTAGTCACGATTACACTACGCTGACGGAGCCCCTCACTGTAGTTCCTATTACACTACACTGACGGGCCCCCTCACTGTAGTCAGGGTTACACTATGCTGACAGAACCCCTCACTGTAGTCCCTATTATACTACACTGATGGGCCCCCTCACTGAAGTCAGGATTACACTATGCTGATGGGCCCCCTCATTGTATTCCCTAATACACTACGCTTACGGGCCCCCTCACTGAAGTCAGGATAGTAAGGATTACACAACGCTGACGGAGCCCCTTTCTGTAGTCAGGACTACACTACGCTGAAGGGTCCCTTCATTGTAGTCCCTATTACACTACGCTGACGGAGCCCCTCACTGTAGTCCCTATTACACTACGCTGACGGAGCCTCTCACTGTAGTCACGATTACACTACGCTAAAGGACCAATTTGCTGTAGTCACGATTACACTATGCTGATGGGTCCCCTCAATGTAGTCAGAATTACACTATGCTGACGAGCCCCCTCACTGTAGTCACGATTACACTACGCTGACGAAGCCCCTTTCTGTAGTAAGGACTACACTACGCTGATGGGCCCCCTCATTGTAGTCCCTATTACACTAAGCTGAAGGGTTCCCTCACTGTAGTCAGAATTACACTATGCTGACGGAGCCCCTTAGTGTAGTCCCTATTACACTACGCTGATGGGCCCAGTCACTGAAGTCACGATTACACTACGCCGACGGCGCCCCTCACTGTAGTCCCTATTACACTACGCTGATGGGTCCCATCACTGTAGTCAGATTACACTACGCTGATGTGGCCCCTCACTGTAGTCCCTATCACACTACACTGACGAGCCCCCTCACTGTAGTCAAGATTGCACTACGCTGACGGGCCTCCTCACTGTAGTCGTGATTCCACTACGCTGACGGAGCCCCTCAGTGTAGTCCCGAATACACTACGCTGACGGGCCCTCTCACTGTAGTCACGATTCCACTATGCTGACGGAGCCCCTCACTGTAGTCCCGAATACACTACGCTGACGGGCCCTCTCACTGTAGTCAAGATTACACTACGCTAAAGAGCCAATTCACTGTAGTCATGATTACACTATGCTGATGGGTCCCCTCACTGTAGTCAGGATTACACTACGCTGATGGGCCCCCTCATTGCAGTCAGGATTACACTACGCTGACGGGCCCCCTCACTGTAGTCACGATTACACTACTTTGATGGAAGGCCTCACTGTGATCACGATTACACTACGCTGACAGGCCTCCTGACTGTATCACGATTCCACTATGCTGACGGAGCCCCTCACTGTAGTCCCGATTAAACTACGCTTAAGGGCCCCCCACTGTAGTCACAATTACACTACGTCAAAGGGCCAATTCACTGTAGTCACGATTACACTATGCTGATGGGTCCCCTCATTGTAGTCAGAATTACACTACGCTGATAAGCCCCCTCACTGTAGTCACGATTACACTACGCTGATGGGCCCCCTCATTGTATTTCCTATTACACTACGCTGACGGGCCCTCTCACTCTAGTCAGGCTTACGCTAGGCTGATGAAGCCCCTCACTGTAGTCCCTATTACACTAAGCTGCTGGGCCCCTCACTGTAGTCACGATTACACTATGCTGACGGAGCCCCTCAGTGTAGTCCCTAATACACTAAGCTGATGGACCCCACATTGTCGTCACAAATGCACTACGCTGACGGAGCCCCTCACTGTAGTCCCTATTACACTACACTGACGGGCCCCCTCACTGTAGTCAGGATTACACTACGCTGACAGAGCCCCTCACTGTAGTCCCTATTACACTACGCTGATGGGCCCCCTCACAGTAGTCAGGATTACACTACGCTGATGGGCCCCCTGATTGTATTCCCTATTACACTACGCTGACGGGCCCCCTCACTAAAGTCAGGATAGTCAGGATTACACAATGCTGAGGGAGGCCCTTTCTGTAGTCAGGACTAAACTACGCTGAAGGGCCCATTCATTGTAGTCCCTATTACACTACGCTGAGAGAGCCCCTCACTGTAGTCCCTATTACACTACGCTGACGGAGCCCCTCACTGTTGTCACGATAACACTACGCTAAAAGGCCAATTTGCTGTAGTCATCATTACACTATGCTGATGGGTCCCCTCAATGTATTCAGAATTACACTATGCTGGCGAGCCCCCTCACTGTAGTCACGATTACACTACGCTGACGAAGCCCCTTTCTGTAGTCAGGACTACACTACGCTGATGGGCCCCCTCATTGTAGCCCCTTTAACACTAAGCTGAAGGGCCCCCTCACTGTAGTCAGAATTACACTACGCTGACGGAGCCCCTTAGTGTAGTCCCTATTACACTACGCTGACGGGCCCAGTCACTGTAGTCACGATTACACTATGCTGACGGAGCCCCTCACTGTAGTTCCTATTACACTACACTGACGGGCCCCCTCATGGTAGTCAGGGTTACACTATGCTGACGGAGCCCCTCACTGTAGTCCCTATTACACTACACTTATGGGCCCCCTCACTGTAGTCAGGATTACACTATGCTGATGGGTCCCCTCATTGTATTCCCTATTACACTACGCTGACGGGCTCCCTCACTGAAGTCAGGATAGTCAGGATTACACAACGCTGACGGAGCCCCTTTCTGTAGTCAGGACTACACTACGCTGAAGGGCCCCTTCATTGTAGTCCCTATTACACTACGCTGACGGAGCCCTTCACTGTAGTCCCTATTACACTACGCTGACGGAGCCCCTCACTGTAGTCACGATTACACTACGCTAAAGAGCCAATTTGCTGTAGTCACAATTACACTATGCTGATGGGTCCCCTCAATGTAGTCAGAATTACACTATGCTGACGAGCCCCCCTCACTGTAGTCACAATTACACTACGCTGACGAAGCCCCTTCGTGTAGTCCATATTACACTACGCTGACGGGCCCAGTCACTGTAGTCACGATTACACTATGCTGATGGCGCCCCTCACTGTAGTCCCTATTACACTACGCTGACGAGCCCCCTCACTGTAGTCAAGATTGCACTACTCTGACGGGCCTCCTCACTGTAGTCACGATTCCACTACGCTAACGGAGCCCCTCTGTGTAGTCCCGATTACACTAGGTAACAGACCCCCTCACTGTAGTCACGATTACACTAAGCTGATGGAGGGCCTCACTGTGATCACGATTACACTACGCTGACGGACCTCCTCACTGTAGTCATGATTCCACTATGCTGACGGAGCCCCTCACTGTAGTCCTGAATACACTACGCTGATGGGCCCTCTCACTGTAGTCAAGATTACACTACGCTAAAGAGCCAATTCACTGTAGTCACGAATACACTATGCTGATGGGTCCCCTCACTGTAGTAAGATTACACTACACTGATGGGCCCCCTCACTGTAGTCACGATTACACTATGCTGACGGATCCCATCACTGTAGTTCCGATTACTCTACGCTGACGGACCTCCACACTGTAGTTACGATTCAACTAGGCTGACGGAGCCCCTCACTGTAGTCCCTATTACACTACACTGACGGGCCTCCTCATTGTAGTCAGGATTACACTACGCTGACGGAGCGCCTCACTGTAGTCCCTATTACACTACGCTGATGGGCCCCCTCACTGTAGTCAGGATTACACTATGCTGATTGGCCCCCCCATTGTATTCCCTATTACACTACGCTGATGGGCCCCCTCACTGAAGTCAGGATAGCCAGGATTACACAATGCTGACGGAGCCCTTTTCTTTAGTCAGGACTACATTACACTGAAGGGCCCCTTCATTGTAGTCCCTAATACACTACGCTGACGGAGCCCCTCACTGTAGTCCCTATTACATTACACTGACGGAGCCCCTCACTGTAGTCACGATTACACTACGCTAAAGGGCCAATTTGCTGTAGTCACGATTACGCTATGCTATGGGCCCCCTCATTGTAGTTCCTATTACACTAAGCTGAAGGGCCCAGTCACTGTAGTCACGATTACACTACGCTGACGGAGCCCCTCACTGTAGTCCCTATTACACTACGCTGATGGGTCCCCTGACTGTAGTCAGATTACACTACGCTGATGTGGCCCCTCACTGTAGTCCCTATCACACTACGCTGACGAGCCTCTCACTGTAGTCAAGATTGCACTACGCTGACGGGCCTCCTCACTGTAGTCACGATTACACCACGCTGACGGAGCCTCTCAGTGTGGTCCCAATTACACTAGGCTGCTTGGCCCCCTCACTGTAGTCATGATTACACTAAGCTGATTGAGGGCCTCACTGTGATCACGATTACACTACGCTGACGGGCCTCCTCAATGTAGTCACGATTCCACTATGCTGACGGAGCCCCTCACTGTAGTCCCGAATACACTACGCTGACGGGCCCTCTCACTGTAGTAAAGATTACACTACGCTAAAGAGCCAATTCACTGTAGTCACGATTACACTATGCTGATGGGTCCCCTCACTGTAGTCAGATTACACTAAGCTGATCGAGGGCCTCATTGTGCTCACGATTACACTACGCTGACGGACCTCCTCACTGTAGTCACGATTCAACTACGCTGACGGTGCCTCTCACTGTAGTCCCGAATACACTATGCTGACGGGCCCCCTCACTGTAGTCAAGATTACTCTACGCTAAAGAGCCAATTCACTGTAGTCACGATTACACTACGCTGATGGGTCCCCTCTCTGTAGTCAGAATACACTACGCTGACGGAGCCCCTCACTGTAGTCCCCATTACACTACGCTGACGTACCCCCTCACTGTAGTCACGAATACACTAAGCTGATCGAGGGCCTCACTGTGATGACGATTACACTACGCGGACAGGCCTCCTCACTGTAGTCACGATTCCACCATGCAGACGGAGCCCCTCACTGTAGTCCCGAATAAATTATGTTGACGGCCTCCTCACTGTAGTCACAATTACACTCCGATAAATGGCCAATTCACTGTAGTCACGATTACACTATGCTGATGGGTCCCCTCATAGTAGTCAGAATTACACAACGCTGATGAGCCCCCTCACTGTAGTCACAAATACACTACGCTGACAAAGACTTTCTGTAGTCAGGACTACACTATGCTGATGGGCCTTCTTATTGTTGTCCCTATTACACTACGCTGACGGAGCCCCTCACTGTAGTCCCTATTACACTACCCTGACGGAGCCCCTCACTGTAGTCACGAATACACTACGCTAAAGGGCCAATTCGCTGTAGTCACGATTACACTATGCTGACGGGTCCCCTCAATGTAGTCAGAATTACGAGCCCCATTACTGTAGTCACGATTACACTACGCTGACGGAGCCCCTTTCTGCAGTCAGGACTACACTACGCTGATGGGGCTCCTCATTGTAGTCCCTATTACACAAAGCTTAAGGGCCCCCTCACTCTAGTCAGGATTACACTACGCTGATGGAGCCCTCACTGTAGTCCCTATTACACTACGCTGCTGGGCCCCCTCACTGTAGTCACGATTACACTATGCTGACGGAGCCCCTCAGTGTAGTCCCTAATACACTATGCTGATGGACCCCTCACTGTAGTCAAGATTACACTAAGCTGATCGAGGGCCTCACTGTGATCACGATTACACTACGCTGACGGGCCCCCTCACTGTAGTCACGATTACACTAAGCTAATCGAGGGCCTCACTGTGATGACGATTACACTACACGGACGGCCTCCACACTGTAGTCGCGATTCCACTACGCCGACGGGGCCCCTCACTGTGGTCCCGTTTACACTGTGCTGATGGGCCCCCTCACTGTAGTCACGATTACACTACGCTGATGGGTCCCCTCACTGTAGTCAGGATTACACTACGCTGATGGGCCCCCTCATTGCAGTCAGGATTACACTATGCTGACGGGCCCCCTCAGTGTAGTCACGATTACATTTCTTTGACGGAGGGCCTCACTGTGATCACGATTACACTACGCTGACAGGCCTCTTGACTTTATCACGATTCCACTATGCTGACAGAGCCCCTCACTGTAGTCCCGATTAAACTACGCTGACGCCCCCCCACTGTAGTCACAATTACACTACGCTAAAGGGCCAATTCACTGTAGTCACGATTACACTATACTGATGGGTCCCCTCATTGTAGTGAGAATTACACAACGCTGATGAGCCCCCTCACTATAGTCACGATTACACCACGCTGACGGAGCCCCTTTCTGTAGTCAGGACTACACTACGCTGATGGGCCTCCTTATTGTTGTCCCTATTACACTACGCTGATGGAGCCCCTCACTGTAGTTCCTATTACACTACGCTGACGGAGGCCCTTACTGTAGTCACGAATACACTATGCTAAAGGGCCAATTCACTGTAGTCACGATTACACTATGGTGACGGAGCCCCTTTCTGCAGTCAGGACTACATTACGCTGATGGGCCCCCTCTTTGTAGTCCCTATTACACTAAGCTGAAGGGCCCCCTCACTGTAGTCAGGATTACACTACACTGACGGAGCCCCTCACTGTAGTCCCGATTACACTACACTAAAGGGCCAATCTGCTGTAGTCACGATTACACTATGCTGATGGGTTCCCTCAATGTAGTCAGAATTACACTACATTGACGAGCCCCCTCACTGTAGTCACGATTACACTACGCTGACGAAGTCCCTTTCTGTAGTCAGGACTACACTACGCTGATGGGCCCCCTCATTGTAGTCCCTATTACACTAAGCTGAAGGGCCTTCTCACTGTAGTCAGGATTACACTACACTGATGGAGCCGCTCACTAAAGTCTCTATTACACTATGCTGATGGGCCCCCACACTGTAGTCACGATTACACTACGCTGACGGGCCCCCTCACTGAAGTCACGATTACACTAAGCTGATGGGCCCCCTCACTGTAGTCACGATTATACTGAGCTTATGGAGGGCCTCACTGTGATCAGGATTACACTATGCTGACGGGCCTCCTCACTGTAGTCACGATTCCACTATGCAGACGGAGCCCCTCACTGCAGTCCCGATTACATTATGCTGACGGGCCCCCTCACTGTAGTCACGATTACACTAAGCTGATGGAGGACCTCTCTGTGATCACGATTACACTACGCTGACAGGGCTCCTCACTGTAGTCGCGATTGCACTATGCTGACGGAGCCACTCACTGTAGTCCCGTTTACACTGCGCTGACGGGCCCCCTCACTATAGTCACGATTGCACTACGCTGATGGGCCCCCTCACTGTAGTCACGAATACACTACGCTGACGGAGCCCCTCACTGTAGTCCCGATTACACTACGCTGACGTGCCCCCTCACTGTAGTCACGATTAAACTAAGCTGATCGACGGCCTCACTGTGATGACGATTACACTACATGGACGGGCCTCCTCACTGTAGTCACGATTCCACTACGCAGACGGAGCCCCTCACTGTAGTCCCAATTTCATTACGCTGACGGGCTCCCTCACTGTAGTCACGATTACACTAAGCTCATGGAGGACCTCACTGTGATCGCGATTACACTCAGCTGACAGGGCTCCTCACTGTATTCGCGATTCAACTACGCCGACGGAGCCCCTCACTGTAGTCCCGTTTACACTGCGCTGACGGGCCCCCTCACTGTAGTCATGATTACACTATGCTGATGGGTCCCCTCACTGTAGTCAGGATTACACTACGCTGATGGGCCCCCTCATTGCAGTCAGGATAACACTACGCTGATGGGCCCCCTCACTGTAGTCACGATTACACTACTTTGATGGAAGGCCTCACTGTGATCACGATTACACTACGCTGACAGGCCTCCTGACTGTATCACAATTCCACTATGCGGACGGAGCCCCTCACTGTAGTCCCGATTAAACTACGCTGACGGGCCCCCCACTGTAGTCACAATTACACTACGCTAAAGGGCCAATTCACTGTAGTCACGATTACACTATGCTGATGGGTCCCCTCATTGTAGTCAGAATTACACTACGCTGATAAGCCCCCTCACTGTAGTCACGATTACACTACGCTGACGGAGCCCCTTTCTGCAGTCAAGACTACACTACGGTGATGGGCCCCCTCATTGTAGTCCCTATTACACTAAGCTGAAGGGCCCTCTCACTCTAGTCAGGATTACACTACGCTGATGGAGCCCCTCAATGTAGTCCCTATTACACTACGCTGCTGGGCCCCCTCACTGTAGTAACGATTACACTATGCTGACGGAGCCCCTCAGTGTAGTCCCTAATACACTAAGCTGACGGACCCCTCACTGTAGTCTCGATTACACTACGCTGACGGAGCCCCTCACGGTAGTCCCTATTACACTACACTGACGGGCCCCCTCATTGTAGTCAGGATTACACTACACTGATGGGCCCCCTCATTGTAGTCCCTATTACACTACACTGACGGGCCCCCTCACTGCAGTCAGGATTACACTATGCTGACGGAGCCCCTCACTGTAGTCCCTATTACACTACGCTGATGGGCCCCCTCACTGTAGTCAGGATTACACTACGCTGATGGCCCCCCATTGTATTCCCTATTACACTACGCTGATGGGTCCCCTCACTGAAGTCAGGATAGTCAGGATTACACAATGCTGACGGAGTCTTTTCTGTAGTCAGGACAACACTACACTGAAGGGCCCCTTCATTGTAGTCCCTAATACACTACGGTGACGGAGCCCCTCACTGTAGTCCCTATTACACTACACTGACGGAGCCCCTCGCTGTAGTCACGATTACACTACGCTAAACGGCCAATTTGCTGTAGTCACGATTAGGCTATGCTGATGGGCCCCCTCATTGTAGTCCTTATTACACTAAGCTACTTCTGTCCGGCGAAATAGAAGAAAATCCAGGTCCTACTACACGTTCCGCTTCCAGAGAAATTCCTGGTGATATCTTGGCAGCACTCGATGAAATTAGATTAAACCAAGACAACCTTATGAAAGAAATGAAAGCCATACAAACTACACTGTCCCAGAATGTTAAAACGTTTGACGATATTAATCAACGGCTTGCTAAAATAGAAAAAGAATGTACCGCCGTAGGCACACTTCAGGCAGACTTTGAGGTCATTCGCTCAGTTACTGTCAAAAATTCCGAACAAATATCGCAACTAACCTGCAGTCTTGACGATTCAAACGATCACGCCCAGCGAAACAATCTCATATTGTCACGTAAGAGTGAGGGTAGCCCGAAGACAGGAGACCGGGAGGTTAGTAGAAATAGGAGATCCGTTTATTTGGCGGACTTGCGCCCACTAAAGGAGAACAGACACACCGGCTTAGCGGAAGGCGAACTGCGCGTTCGACGGACGTCGGGTAACATAAATAGCCCACTGGAAAGCAAGGCGCGTTCGACGGCCGTCGGGTAACAGAAATGTCCCACTGGAACGCAAGATGCGTTCGACGGCCGTCGGGTAACAGAATTGTCCCACTGGAACGCAAGGCGCGTTCACCATCCGAGATATAGTAGCCGTAGCGTCTGGCGCTATCTCGTTATCAACGAATGGTCGACGTGCGGGCCATCATCTTCGCAGAAGAGACGCGGTGCATCCTGGACCACGATAAGGCCGCGTGCCGGCGGTATCGGCATGAGCAACACTATCCGCAATACGCCTCGCGGCATTGCTCCCCTCCTCAACGTAAGCATCGACCCGATGCTTTGTTTAAAATAAAACCAAAACAAAAGGACAGCCTGTGCGAAAGTAAATGGCAAACAAGCACGAATCACGCACACATAAACAAAACAAGAGATGCAAACAGGGAGCCTCCTTTAGCGCGCATGATAGGGCTTCAAACGGGCGACGTGTACCACTTCTTGTCGTGCGCGGCGTCGTTGGGATGAACTAGCCCCATCAGGGACCACTTCATAGTCCACTTCACCCACTTGACGGATGACTTTGTATGGGCCGAAATAACGGCGCATGAGTTTTTCGCTGAGTCCTCGGCGGCGAACGGGCGTCCAAACCCAGACTTTGTCGCCTGGCTTGTATGTTAAATCGCGTCTCCGCAGGTTGTAGCGTCTTGCGTCGTTTCGCTGTTGGTCTTTTATTCGCAGACGAGCAAGCTGCCGGGCTTCTTCTGCGCGCTGAAGGTAGGCGGCTACGTCTAGGTTGTTTTCATCGGTGACATTAGGCAGCATTGCGTCCAGGGTAGTAACGGCATCCCTCCCATGGACGAGATTAAATGGTGTCATTTTAGTGGTCTCCTGCACCGCGGTGTTGTAGGCGAAGACCACGTAAGGCAGAATTAAGTCCCAGGTCTTGTGTTCTGTGTCCACCTACATAGCGAGCATATCGGCAATGGTCTTGTTCAAGCGTTCCGTGAGACCATTTGTCTGCGCATGGTACGCAGTTGTTCTTCGGTGATCTGTATGACTGTAATGTAAGTTTGCCTGAGTAAGATCAGCCGTAAACGCCGTTCCCCTGTCTGTTATTAGTACCTCAGGTGCGCCATGACGGAGGAGAATTGATTCGACAAAAAATTTGGCAACTTCTACGGTTGTGCCGTTCGGGAGGGCCTTAGCTTCAGCGTATCGGGTAAGGTAATCAGTGGCCACTATAATCCACTTGTTACCGGATGTTGACGTGGGGAAAGGAACAAGCAGGTCCATACCAATCTGTTGGAATGGTCTCGACGGGGGTTCAATTGGCTTGAGAAATCCAGCTGGTTTTGTTGGAGGTCTCTTCCGGCGCTGACATTCGCGGCAACTCTTGACATACCGCGCAACATCTGAGGAAAGGCGGGGCCAGTAGTATCGTTCTTGAATTCTGTGGAGTGTACGTGTAAAACCGAGGTGGCCTGCAGTGGGTTCGTCATGTAACGCTTGTAAAATTTCTTCTGTGAGGCTGCTTGGGACGACAAGAAGGTAAGTTGCCTTATTCGGTGCGAAGTTCTTTTTAACTACCACCCCGTTTTGCACACAGAAGGAGGATATCCCACGCTTGAACAGTGCAGGCGGTATGGAGGCCTTTCCTTCGATGTAGTTTATCAACTGTTGTAGGATCGGGTCTGAGTGCTGCTGTAATGCAAAGGTGCTGCTGCTGATAGGCCCAAGAAAGGCATCGTCGTCTTCATGGCTTGGTGGTGCGCCCACAGGGGCTCTTGAGAGGCAGTCTGCGTCGGAGTGCTTACGACCAGATGTGTAGACTACCTTCACGTCAAACTCCTGAAGCCGTAGGCTCCATCGAGCGAGGCGGCCAGAAGGGTCTTTCAAACTGGCCAACCAGCACAACGCATGATGGTCCGTTACGACCTTGAAGGGTCTGCCATATAAGTATGGGCGGAATTTCGAGGTGACCCATACTATCGCAAGACACTCCTTCTCAGACGTGGAATAGTTTACTTCCGCTTTCGACAGTGAGCGGCTTGCATACGCGATGACGCGCTCGCAGCCCTTGTGCTTCTGAACGAGAACGGCACCTAAGCCGATGCTGCTGGCGTCTGTATGTATCTCAGTTTCGGCATTTTCATCAAAGTGACCCAGCACAGGCGGCGACTGTAAACGTTGTTGAAGTTCTGTGAATGCCTCACGTTGCTCAGCTTTCCATTCGAAAGGGGCGTCCGACTTGGTGAGCTGCGTCAAAGGGGCAGCAATGTGTGAGAAGTTCTTGACGAAGCGTCGGTAATAGGCGCACAGTCCTAAGAATCGGCGCACTGCTCTCTTATCTTGCGGTTGAGGAAACTGTGCGATAGCGGCTGTCTTCTCGGGATCTGGTCTTACGCCATCTTTGCTTATAACATGGCCAAGGAACTGTTGTTCTTCATAGGCAAAATGGCACTTTTCTTGCTTCAGTGTCAGCCCTGATGACTTAATTGCGTCCAGTACCGTCCGGAGCCTTTTCAGGTGGTCGCTAAAGTTGGAGGTGAAGACGACCACATCGTCCAGGTATACAAGACATATTTGCCACTTGAGACCTGCCAGTACTGTGTCCATTAGACGCTGGAAGGTTGCTGGAGCGGAACAAAGTCCAAATGGCATCACTTTGAACTCATACAATCCATCCGGCGTGATGAAGGCGGTCTTTTCTCGATCTCTTTCATCAACATGAATTTGCCAATACCCTGTCTTCAGATCAATGGACGAGAAGTACCTTGCATCACTGAGACGATCTAGGGTATCGTCGATCCTTGGTAAAGGGTACACGTCCTTTTTGGTTACACTATTCAACCGTCGGTAATCGACGCAAAACCGAAGACTTCCGTCTTTCTTTTGACAAGGACGACTGGTGCCGCCCATGGGCTTTTAGATGGCTGAATTACATTGTCGTGTAACATTTCCTCAACTTGCTCTCGGTTGGCCTGACGTTCACGTGCCGACACACGATAAGGGCTTTGATGGAGAGGGCGGATGTCTTCTTGTGTTATGATTCGATGCTTTGCCAGAGAAGTGTGTCGGACCTGTGAGGTTGTGGCGAAACAGTCGTCATAACGTCGAAGGAGGTTCTGGAGCAGTTGCTGCTTGCATTGAGGCAAGGAAGGGTTAATGTCGAATGACAGCTGCGAGTTGTGGGTCTGTGGGGTGATGGTCGCTGGATTCGAGAGGGCGAGGGTATCACTGACTTCCGCGATTTCATCGAGAAAGGCAATGGTCGTGCCTTTGGCCAGGTGACGGTGTTCTTGGCACCTCCACCAGATGTCACGTAAGAGTGAGGGTAGCCCGAAGACAGGAGACCGGGAGGTTAGTAGAAATAGGAGATCCGTTTATTTGGCGGACTTGCGCCCACTAAAGGAAAACAGACACACCGGCTTAGCGGGAGGCGAACTGCGCGTTCGACGGACGTCGGGTAACATAAATATCCCACTGGAACGCAAGGCGCGTTCGACGGCCGTCGGGTAACGGAAATGTCCCACTGGAACGCAATGTGCGTTCGAAGGCCGTCGGGTAACAGAAATGTCCCACTGGAACGCAAGGCGCGTTCACCATCCGAGATACAGTCGCCGTAGCGTCTGGCGCTATCTCGTTATCAACGAATGGTCGACGTGCGGGCCATCATCTTCGCAGAAGAGACGCGGTGCATCCTGGACCACGATAAGGCCGCGTGCCGGCGGTATCGGCATGCGCAACACTATCCGCAATACGCCTCGCGGCAATATTTTATGGACACACTGATTCGGATCGCGAAACCTGGGCCCAGTCCGAGGAACTAATCATAAATCTCTGCAAAAATACGCTCAATGTAACGCTCAACCCACGTGATATTGACCGCGCACATCGACTGGGATCTTTCCATTCTAACAAAAATAGACCGATCATTGTGAAGTTCACGCATTTCAAAGACAAAGACCGTATTCTTTCTAACGCAAATAAGCTGAAAAATACCGCGTATAGCATTTCGCAAGATTACTCGCCTAACAGCCGCTTGATACACAAGCAGCTGATTGCGTTTGGCAAAGCCCAGTCTCGACCCTATAAACTTGCATACCGAAAATTAACTATCGATAAGGTCACCTACATTCTTGATCCGACTACGCAAACGGTAGTCCCACGTGCCCCGTAGCTATCTGCTAAAGTCCGTACCGAGTCTAATGTAAACCTTATTTCGCTCATCTATACTAATATTAGGAGTCTACTGCCCAAACGTGATGCCTTGCACAGCCTAATTCAAGCAAGTGACTGTAACTTAGTTCTCCTAACCGAAACGTGGCTTAATGCATTTATGTTGGACTCTGAATTGCTTCCTCTGTTCAACAACTTCGATATTTTCCGTTGCGATCGCAAAAACAAGCGGGGTGGTGGAGTGTTAATCGCCGCTCACCACAGTTTACAATGCTGCGCTGTTGACATTCCTTCGAGTCTTGAAGTAGTCTTTATTCACTGCAAAGCTGCCGTTCCACCCGTTGTCATTGGCATCTGCTATCGCCCCCCTGATCCCGATCCTTCTTTCGTTGGTGAGCTTCATGATGCTCTACAACTAATAACGTCAGCGTCGGATAACGCCCCTATTCTCCTCCTAGGTGATTTTAACTTTCCGGCGATAACTTGGTCTGATCTAGCATTAGCAATGTCGAAACCGAACACTGAAAGTGACTTCATAGATACTTGCCTTACTTTCAACTTATCTCAAATGATTAGCTTTCCTACGCGAACGACTTCTAATTCATCAAGCTTACTGGATTTATTTCTCACGACCCAACCAGATAAAGTTTCGTCCGTTTCTAGTCCGAGCAGCTTCAGTGATCATGCCGTCATTCATGCCACTTTTCAATGCAACTTGCCTAATCCAAAAAAAGTAAAAAAGACGATAACCCTATACAATAAAGCAGATTATCAAGGAATGAATGATGAACTAGCTTCCTTTTCCGATTGGTTCCTCGTGGATTTTTCCAAACGTTCTGTTGACGAGAACTGGGAGCTCTTCAGAAACAAAATGCAGCAATTAATAAACATGTACATCCCCACAGTTACTATCACAGAACGGCCTACTTCGCCATGGTACAATAATACTTTGAAACGACTTAGCAACAAAAAGAAAAGACAATTTCGGTCAGCCAAAAAATCAAAATTCAGTAACGCTTAGGAAAAATATCGTGAAACTGAAAAACTTTACGCATCCAAGATCTCGGACGCTAAGCGGACGTTCTTCTCGTCAACCCTACCAGACATGCTACGAACAAACCCCAAAAAGTTCTGGAACACTATCAACCCAACCCATGCTAAACCCATTTCTTTACTAGATGAAGATAATATTCCCATCCCGGAGTTCAAGGTCGCCGAAACACTAAACTCCACGTTTTGCTCAGTGTTTACTGATGAACCTGACGATGCATTTTCATGTGTTCCCTATGTATCTCCATGTGTGCCGTCCCATGATTGTCCTGCTATGCCCAGTGTCATTTTCGAACCAAATGGCATCATACAAGTCATTGATTCCTTAAAAGTGACGTCATCAGCTGGTATTGATTGTATAAATTCTAAAGTTTTAAAAAATACCAAACATCTCTGTGCTGTCATACTGTCGCACATCTTCCAGCAATCACTGTCATCTGGAGTGGTGCCACGGGACTGGAAGGTTGGCAAGGTCATTCCGATACCCAAAAAAGGTCCGTCATCCTCACCTTCAAACTACCGGCCCATATCACTAACATGCGTGTGCTGTAAAATAATGGAACATATAATTTATTCTCAAACAGTCAAATTCCTGATCTCTGTAAACTTTTTCCACCCCAGTCAGCACGGATTTCAGAAAGGCCTCTCCTGTGACACACAACTAGCGCTCTTTATTAACGACATCAGCTCAAGTATAGATCAGAATGTTCCTGTAGATGCCCTTTTCCTAGATTTTGAAAAAGCTTTCGATAAAGTACCCCATAAACGCCTTTTTAAAAACTTTCCCGCTTAAACATTGACCCAGCAGTTTTAGAATGGATACGAAATTTTTTGTCAAACCGGAAACAGTTCGTTTACTCCAACCAGACATCATCTACCACGTGTCCTGTCCTTTCAGGTGTACCTCAGGGTACGGTGCTCGGTCCCCCTCTATTTTTAATTTATGTTAACGACCTACCTAGCAATATATCGTCCCAAATCCGTCTATTCGCTGACGATTGCGTGATTTATCGTCCTATTAACTGCCCTAATGACTCCCAGATCCTTCAAAATGATCTAATAACTATAGAAAACCTGGTGCAAAAAATGGCTCATGACTTTGAACATTAGGAAAACCTCCGTCATCTCTTTTCATCGCAGGAAATCTCACCCGGCTACTTCATACTTTTTTTCTGGTTGCGAAATATCCCTGGTGAATTCCTACAAATATTTAGGTATAAACATTACGCCAGATCTTACTTGGTCCTCCCACATAACAAACATTTCTAACGAAGCAAACAAAGGTCCTTGGTTACCTAAGAAGAAATTACGACTTGCTCCCCCTTCTGTTAAACTTTAGCATATCAAACACTAGTCCGTCCGAAACTTGAATACGCTTGCGCCGTCTGGGATCCCCACCAACCTAATCTATCCAAAACATTAAAATCTGTCCAAAATAGAGCATCTAGGTGTATATATTCCGATTACTCGCGCCACACAAAACGTTACTAACTTAAAGAATAAAGCCCATCTTCCCAGCCTTGACTGCGACGCAAAGTCGCTAGATTAGCTCTTTTTCATAAATTTTTTCACTCACTGTCCACGCATCTGTTATCATGCCCGCGCATCGCATATCTTCCGCACTAACCACAACAACTCGGTTTACCCTGCGCATGCCCGTACAACTGCTCACCTTCGGGTCATTCTTCGTTCAGACAGCGAAGGATTGAATGATCTTCCGTCCCACGTCGTGCGCCACTCCAGCCCCATTCTTTTCAAAGCGCACATGGAAGAAACCCTGTATTGCCCACCCCTCATGTAACACCCCTCCTGGGGTTTTTGAGGTATAATAAAATAATAAAAATAAATAAATAAGCTGAAGGGCCCAGTCACTGTAGTCACGATTACACTACGCTGACGGAGCCCCTAACTGTAGTCCCTATTACACTACGCTGATTGGGTCCCCTCACTGTAGTCACATTACGCTACGCTGATGTGGCCCCTCACTGTAGTCCCTATCACACTACGCTGACGAGCCTCTCACTGTAGTCAGATTGCACTACGCTGACGCGCCTCCTCACTGTAGTCACGATTCCACTACGCTGACGGAGCCTCTCAGTGTGGTCCCATTACACTAGGCTGCTGGGCCCCCTCACTGTAGTCATGATTACACTAAGCTGATTGAGGGCCTCACTGTGATCACGATTACACTACGCTGACGGGCCTCCTCAATGTAGTCACGATTCCACTATGCTGACGGAGCCCCTCACTGTAGTCCCGAATACACTACGCTGACGGGCCCTCTCACTGTAGTAAAGATTACACTATACTAAAGCACCAATTCACTGTAGTCACGATTACACTATGCTGATGGGTCCCCTCACTGTAGTCAGATTACACTATGCTGATGGGCCCCCTCACTGTAGTCACGATTACACTACGCTGACGGAGCCCCTCACTGTAGTCCCAGTTACACTACGCTGACGTACCCCCTCACTGTAGTCACGAATACACAAAGCTGATCGAGGGCCTCACTGTGATGACGATTACACTACGCGGACAGGCCTCCTCACTGTAGTCACGATTCCACCATGCAGACGGAGCCCCTCACTGTAGTCCCGAATACATTATGCTGACGGTCCCCTCACTGTAGTCACAATTACACTAAGCTGATGGAGGACCTCTCTGTGATCACGATTACACTACGCTGACAGGGCTCTTCATTGTAGTCGCGATTGCACTACGCCTGATGGAGCCCCTCACTGTAGTCCCGTGTACACTGCACTGACGGGCCCCCTCACTGTAGTCACGATGACACTAAGCTGATCGAGGGCCTCACTGTGATGACGATTACACTACACGGATGGGCCTCCTCACTGTAGTCGCGATTCCACTACGCCAACGGAGCCCCTCACTGTGGTCCCGTTTACAACTGCGCTGACGGACGCCCTCACTGTAGTCACGATTACACTACGCTGATGGGTCCCCTCACTGTAGTCAGGATTACACTACGCTGATGGGCCCCCTCCATTGCAGTCAGGATTACACTAAGCTGACGAGCCCCCTCAGTGTAGTCACGATTACATTTCTTTGACGGAGGGCCTCACTGTGATCACGATTACACTACGCTTACAGGCCTCTTGACTGTATCACGATTCCACTATGCTGACAGAGCCCCTCACTGTAGTCCCGATTAAACTAGGCTGACGCCCCCCCCACTGTAGTCACAATTACACTACGCTAAAGGGCTAACTCACTGTAGTCAAGATTACACTATGCTGATGGGTCCCCTCATTGTAGTCAGAATTACACAACGCTGATGAGCCCCCTCACTATAGTCACGATTACACCACGCTGACGGAGCCCCTTTCTGCAGTCAGGACTACACTACGCTGATGGGCCCCCTTATGGTTGTCCCTATTACACTACGCTGATAGAGCCCCTCACTGTAGTTCCTATTACACTACGCTGACGGAGACCCTCACTGTACTCACGAATACACTATGCTAAAGGGCCAATTCACTGTAGTCATGATTACACTATGGTGACGGGTCCCCTCAATGTAGTCAGAATTACGAGCCCCCTTACTGTAGTCACGATTACACTACGCTGACAGAGCCCCTTTCTGCAATCAGGACTACATTACGCTGATGGGCCCCCTCTTTGTAGTCCCTATTACACTAAGCTGAAGGGCCCCCTCACTGTAGTCAGGATTACACTACACTGACAGATCCCCTCACTGTAGTCACGATTACACTACGCTAATGGGCCAATCTGCTGTAGTCACGATTACACTATGCTGATGGGTTCCCTCAATGTAGTCAAAATTACACTACGCTGACGAGCCCCCTCACTGTAGTCACGATTACGCTACGCTGACGAGTCCCTTTCTGTAGTCAGGACTACACTATGCTGATGGGCCCCCTCATTGTAGTCACTATTACACTACGTCTGATGGGCCCCTCACTGTAGTCACAGTTACACTAAGCTGATGGAGGGCCTCACTGTGATCAGGATTACACTATGCTGATGGCCCTCCTCACTGTAGTCACGATTCCACTATGCACACGGAGCCCCTCACTGCAGTCCTGATTACATTATGCTGACGGGCCCCCTCACTGTAGTCACGATTACAACTAAGCTGATGGAGGACCTCTCTGTGATCAACGATTACACTACACTGACAGGGCTCCTCACTGTAGTCAATATTACACTATGCTGATGGGTCCCCTCACTGTAGTCAGATTACACTATGCTGATGGGCCCCCTCACTGTAGTCATGATTACACTATGCTGACGGATCCCATCACTGTAGTCCCGATTACACTACGCTGACGGGCCCCCTCACTGTAGTCAAGATTACACTAAGCTGATCGAGGGCCTCACTGTGCTCACGATTACACGACGCTGACGGACCTCCTCACTGTAGTCACGATTCAACTACGCTGACGGAGCCTCTCAATGTAGTCTCGAATACACTATGCTGACGGCCCCCCTCACTGTAGTCAAGATTACACTACGCTAAAGAGCCAATTCACTGTAGTCACGATTACACTACGCTGATGGTTCCCCTCTCTGTAGTCAGATTACCCTACGCTGATGGGGCCCCCTCACTGTAGTCACGATTACACTACGCTGACGGAGCCCCTCACTGTAGTCCCGATTACACTACGCTGACGTACCCCCTCACTGTAGTCACGAATACACTAAGCTGACGAGGGCCCCACTGTATGACGATTACACTACGCGGACAGGCCTCTCACTGTAGTCACGATTCCACCATGCAGACGGAGCCCCTCACTGTAGTCCCGATACATATGCGACGGCCCCCTGACTGTAGTCACGATTACACTTAGCTGATGGAGACCTCCTCTGTGATCCGATTACACTACGCTGACACGGCCCCATTGTAGTCGCGATTGCACTACGCTGACGGAGCCCCCTCACTGTAGTCCGTTTACACTGCACTCACGGGCCCCCTTACTGTAGTCACATTACACTAGCTGATCGAGGGCCTCAATGTGTGACGATTACACTACACGGATGGGCTCCTCACTGTAGTCGCGATTCCACTACGCCGACGGAGCCCCTCACTGTAGTCCCGGTTACTTGCGCTGATGGGCCCCCTCACTGTAGTCACGATTACACTACGCTGATGGGTCCCCTCACTGTAGTCAGATTACACTACGCTGATGGGCCCCCTCATTGCAGTCAATATTACACTATGCTGACAGCCCCCTCAGTGTAGTCACGATTACTTTCTTTGACGGAGGGCCCACACTGTGATCATGATTACACTACGCTGACAGGCCTCTTGACTTGTATCACGATTCACTATGCTGACCCTCCCCTCACTGTAGTCCCGATTAAACTATGCTGACGCCCCCCCCCACTGTAGTCACAATTACTTACGCTAAAGGGCCAACTCACTGTAGTCACGATTACACTATGCTGAAGGGTCCCCTCATTGTAGTCAGAATTACACAACGCTGATGAGCCCCCTCACTATAGTCACGATTCCACCACGCTGACGGACCCCTCACTGTAGTCAGGATACACTAGCTGATGGGCCCCCTTATGGTTGTCCCTATTACACACTATGCTGATGGAGCCCCTCACTGTAGTTCCTATTCACTACCTGCTGACGGAGCCCCTCACTGTAGTCACGATTACACTATGCTAAAGGGCCTTCGCTGTAGTCACGATTACACTATGCTGACGGTCCCCTCATGTAGTCAGAATTACGAGACCCCGCCTTAACTGTAGTCACGATTACACTACGCTGACGGAGCCCCTCACTGTAGTTAGGATTACACTACGCTGAGGGGACTCCTCATTGTAGTCCCGATTACACAAATCTGAGGGCCCCCTCACTCTAGTCAGGATTAAACTACGCTGATGGAGCCCTCACTGTAGTCCTATTACACTACGCTGCTGGGCCCCCCCTGTAGTCACAATTACACTATGCTGATGGAGCCCTCAGTGTAGTCGCCTAATACCCTACGCTGACGGACCCCTCACTGTAGTCACAATTACCCTACGCTGATCGGGGCCTCACTGTGTCCGATACACTACGCTGACGGGCCCCCTCACTGTAGTCACGATTACACTAAGCTGATCGAGGGCCTCACTGTGATGACGATTACACTACACGGATGGGCCTCCTCACTGTAGTCGCGATTCCACTACGCCGACGGAGCCCCTCACTGTGGTCCCGTTTACACTGCGCTGACAGACCCCCTCACTGTAGTCACGATTACACTACGCTGATGGGTCCCCTCACTGTAGTCAGGATTACACTACGCTGATGGCCCCTCATTGCAGTCAGGATTACACACTAACGCTGACGGGCCCCTCAGTGTAGTCACGATTACATTTCTTTGACGGAGGGCCTCACTGTGATCACGATTACACTACGCTTACAGGCCTCTTGACTGTATCACGATTCCACTATGCTGACAGAGCCCCTCACTGTAGTCCCGATTAAACTAGGCTGACGCCCCCCCCACTGTAGTCACAATTACACTACGCTAAAGGGCTAACTCACTGTAGTCAAGATACACTATGCTGATGGGTCCCCTCATTGTAGTCAGAATTACAACAACGCTGATGAGCCCCCTCACTATAGTCACGATTACACCACGCTGACGGAGCCCTTTCTTTAGCAGTCAGGACTACACTACGCTGATGGGCCCCCTTATGGTTGTCCCTATTACACTACGTGATGGAGCCCCTCACTGTAGTTCCTATTACACTACGCTGACGGAGACCCTCACTGTACTCACGAATACACTATGCTAAAGGGCCAATTCACTGTAGTCACGATTACACTATGGTGACGGGTCCCCTCAATGTAGTCAGAATTACGAGCCCCCTTACTGTAGTCACGATTACACTACGCTGACAGAGCCCCTTTCTGCAATCAGGACTAACATTACGCTGATGGGCCCCCTCTTTGTAGTCCCTATTACACTGAGCTGAAGGGCCCCCTCACTGTAGTCAGGATACAACTACTGACGGATCCCCTCACTGTAGTCACGATTACACTACGCTAATGGGCCATCTGCTGTAGTCACGATTACCAGAGCTGATGGGTTCCCTCAATGTAGTCAGAATTACTACGCTGACGGACCCCCCTCACTGTAGTCACGATTACACTACGCTGACGAAGTCCCTTTTGTAGTCAGGACTACCACGCTGATGGGCCCCTCATTGTAGTCCCTATTAAACTAAGCTGAAGGGCCCCTCACTGTAGTCAATGATTACACTACGCTGATGAGCTGCTCACTGTAGTCTCTATTAACACTATGCTGATGGGCCCCAACACTGTAGTCACGATTACACTTACGCTCTGACGGGCCCCCTCACTGAAGTCAACAATTACACTAAGCTGATGGGCCCCCTCACTGTAGTCACAGTTACACTAAGCTGATGGAGGGCCTCACTGTGATCAGGATTACACTATGCTGACGGGCCTCCTCACTGTAGTCACGATTCCACTATGCACACGGAGCCCTCACTGCAGTCCTGATTACATTATGCTGACGGGCCCC
>WOVY01012188.1:0-57908 GCA_013436015.1 Rhipicephalus annulatus | reverse complement strand
TTCTTTTAAATATTGCCACGTTCCATTTCCCAAGTTTTTGTTATCGTCCCAAAACACCACACGATTCTCAGCGCAAACCGCGCCTGCAGTTTTCTAGAAGGTTCCGGACTGTAGTAGATCATTTCGATAAGATCACGCCCACTGTGCGAACGGTACAGATTGTTCTGGAAGCTACGCCACCGCCAGCGATAACGCTAGAACATTCGACGGCAAGAGTATAAATGCCGACGCGCTTCGCCGCTTGTCAGTTGTTGATCGAAGGCCGACGCTGCGTTCGCCGCTATCAGTCCGAGACTGCTATCTGTGCAAGACTGCTGCTGTAATTAGACTTTCTCTTTACCGGCACAGGTTCGCCCAAATAAACAGTTAAATACCAACACGAAGTTTCCTGTCTTCGGCCACGTCACGACCCCGTGACATCTGGTGGAGGTGCTGCTTCGTTCATGTACCGGACGCCCCCGTCAAGCCGTGAACCCAGCCCCCGTCGCGGAGAAGACACCGACGCCAACCAAGAGCAGCGAACAGCCGCCGACAGCAAGGTCTCCCACCGGAGTACGGCCTTCTACAAGACAAGGCGCGGAAGACCAAGACCATGACCTCGACTGCAGCGACAATGACAACCGGAGCGTCCCAGCCCGCGATCGTCTTCATCAACCCAGGGAACCACCAACGTTCCATGGCTCATCGTTTGAAGACCCGGAAACCTGGCTAGAAACATACGACCGTGTGGCCGCCCTCAACCACTGGGACAACGAAGAAAAGCTCCGTCGTGTGTACTTCTACCTGGAAGACACCGCAAGGACCTGGCTAGAGAATCGGGAGTCCACGCTCCGAACGTGGGATGTCTTTGCGGCGCATTTCTGCAAACGTTCGCGAGCGTCGCTCGCAAAGAGAGGGCCGCTGCTCTACTCGAGACCGGGTTCAGCTACCAAATGAAAAGGTTGGAATTTTCACAGAGGAGATGACCCGCCTATTCCGTCACGCTGACCCAGACATGCCTGAGGAAAGAAAGTTCGTTTCCTCATGCGAGGTGTCAAACAGGAGCTCTTCGCGGGACTAATGAGGAATCCACCGAAACCCGTCCAAGAATTTGTATCCGAGGCGACCACCATCGAAAAAAACGCTGGACATGCGCACCAGACAGTATAATCGTCGCCTGATCTCCAGAAATCGCTGCTGCCAAGCCAGTGACTCCGACACGGAACCACTGCGTGAAACGATCCGAGCGATCGTGCGGGAAGATGCGTTGCAGCAAACTTGTTGCCCTTCGGGCCCGCAAGCCTCAAGTGGATTCGATTCCCGAGCTTTGATGCGAGAAGAAGTCCCGGCAATCGCTTCGCATTCCCGAAAGACAGAGACCGGCCGCCCGAGCCAGATAAATATTGGTTCGGTTCGTCCGCCTGCTCGCTGCGCCACAACGCTCCTCCCCGTCCACGCCCGAAACGCCGCCCCGTCGCACTTCCGTCGCCAGACGCCACCGCCGCCACCCAACCCCCACCGACGTCCTACCGTTCCCCAGCGGGCCGGCGCAGTGCACCGAGGGAAAACGGACGTTTGGCGTGCACCCTGACAACCGCCCGCTCTGCTACCACTGCGGCGAGGCCGGGCACACATACCGCCGTTGCCAGTACCGACAGATGGGACTGCGTGGCTTCGCCGTCAACGCACCGCGTCCGCGGCCAGGAGATCGGCCACGTGACATCGCCGACTACCTGGCAGGAACTCAGTGGACACCACGAAGTCCTTCCCGTTCGCCGTCGCCCAGCCGCCGCATGTCACCGCACCTCCGGCAGTACTCTGGCCCAACGCGGGGCCGGTCTCCTAGCCCGTATCCGGGAAACTAAGGGCAGCAACCGATAGAGGTGCGGTTGCTGTGCGACGAACTACCGAAGATCCTCCGACGACGACGACGCCGCGACGGAGCTTTCCGAACACAACGCCAAACAGGCAAAGCCCTGACGGCGAAAGCTCACTTACCGAAGGTGGCCTGACGACGCAACATGGAAGCAGCGGAACAAGCCGACGCAGCCGTGACCCCACGCCACGCCCCGAACTGTAATGCGAGACGGCGAAGTAGCGACCTCGACGTTTTTATCGACGGCCACAGTGTGACCGCTCTCGTCGATACTGGAGCCGACTATTCTGTCATCAGTGGGTCGTTCGCCGCGAAGTTAAAGAAAGTTAGGACAGCTTGGAAAGGCCCTGAAATCCGCACAGCCGGAGGTCATCTCGTAACGCCTGCAGGAATCTGCACAGCGAGAGTCACCATTAACGGCCGTATTTATCCTACAGACTTCGTAGTCCTACAGCGTTGCTCGAGAGATGTCATCCTTGGCATGGACTTCTTATGCCTCCATGGTGCTGTCATCAACCTAAAAACAAAGTCGATAACGTTATCCACAGAAGAAGCACTACCGTCGCGCACGCCGTCAGGACACCATGCCTTGAATGTGCTGGAAGAACAAGTCACCATTCCGCCTCGCTCAAGCGTCATTATTGCAGTCGGCGCTCCTAAATCACCTGACTTCGAAGGCGTCGTTGAAGGCAGTCGGCATCTGTTGGTCACCCGAAATATTTGCGTCGCAAGAGAAATTGCAGAGCTGCGGGGAGGCAAAGCAACGGTGATGCTCACGAATTTCAGCAATGAGTACAAACATGTGAACAAAGGAACAACGGTCGCATACATCGAAGAAATTGTCGAAGCCACCAGTGCTTTCGCCCTCGCCGATTCTGCGGAACCTGCTCAGAGGAACCAAGCCCCTCCCATAACTTTCGACGTCAATCCCAGACTTCCGAACGATAAGCAAGAACAGCTCAAGGCCCTGCTCCTGCAATACGAAGATTGCTTTTCGTCGTCATCGAAAATTCGGCAGACCCCAATCACGAAACATCGCATCATAACCGAAGAAAATGCCAGACCACTCCGTCAGAGTCCGTACAGGGTTTCGACGCGAGAACGTGAGGCCTTGAAGAGACAAGTTGATGAAATGCTGCGGGATGACATTATCCAGCCGTCCAAGAGTCCATGGGCATCCCCCGTGGTGTTTGTGAAGAAAAAGGATGGGACCCTACGTTTCTGCGTCGATTATCGCCGCCTGAACAAAATCACAAGAAAGGACGTGTATCCTCTCCCACGAATAGACGACGCACTTGATCGGCTCCATAACGCCAAGTACTTTTCGTAAATGGACCTCAAGACTGGCTATTGGCAAATCGAAGTCGACGAAAGAGACCGAGAGAAGACGGCGTTTATAACACCGGACGGCCTCTTCGAGTTTAAGGTGATGCCCTTCGGCCTTTGCTCAGCGCCTGCAACTTTTCAACGCGTTATGGATACAGTACTGGCAGGATTGAAGTGGCAGACTTGCCTTGTGTACTTGGACGACGTCGTCGTGTTTTCCTCGAGTTTCGACGAGCATCTTCGGCGCCTTGAAGCTGTACTTCAAGCCATCAAGACTTCCGGACTCACACTGAAGCCAGAAAAGTGCAGATTTGCGTATGAGGAGCTCTTGTTTCTGGGGCACGTTATCAGCAAGTCTGGAGTTCGTCCTGATCCACGGAAAACAGCCGCCATCACCGACTTCCCGCCGCCCACTGACAAGAAAGCAGTGCGCCGATTTCTGGGCCTGTGCGCCTATTATAGGCGGTTCGTGAAAAACTTCGCCCGCATCGCCGATCCTCTCACTAACCTTACCAAGGCTGACGTGGAGTTTAAGTGGGAAATGCCACAGGAACACGCTTTCCAGGAGCTTAAACATCGCCTCCAGACGCCTCCGTTACTTGCCCATTTCGACGAATTCGCCGAGACAGAAATACATACTGACGCAAGCAGCGTAGGTCTTGGCGCCGTTCTTGTGCAGAGGGCTGACGGACTTGAAAGGGTTATCAGTTACGCCAGCCAATCGCTATCCAAAGCAGAAGCAAATTATTCCACAACAGAAAAGGAGTGCCTCGCCATCATCTGGGCTACGTCAAAATTTCGCCCCTACCTCTACGGCAGGCCCTTCAAAGTTGTGAGCGATCACCACGCATTGTGTTGGCTAGCCACCTTGAAGGACCCTTCAGGTCGCCTCGCACGATGGAGCCTGAGACTTCAAGAATATGACATTACTGTCATTTACAAGTCCGGCAAAAAACACTCCGACGCCGACTGTCTCTCTCGTGCGCCTGTAGACCAACCGCTACCCGACGACCCGGATGACGACTACTTCTTAGGAACGATAACTACCGACGACTTCGCTGAACGACAGAGGGCCGACCCGGAACTTAAGGCCCTAATAGAATACCTCGAAGGCCGGTCCGCCGAAGTCCCGAAGGTATTCAAGCGCGCACTTGCGTCGTTCTTTCTACGAAACGGTCTTCTACAAAAGAAAAACTTTTCATCACTTCGAGCTAAGTACCTCCTTGTGGTACCTTCAGCTCTGCGACCAGAACTCCTGCAGACCCTGCACGACGATCCGACGGCAGGGCACCTCGGTGTTTCTCGCACGCTCGCGAGGATACAAGAAAGGTACTACTGGCCACGTCTTACCACCGACGTCACTCGTTATATGAGAACATGCCGGGACTGTCAGCGACGCAAGACACCGCCGACAAGGCCAGCGGGACTTCTGCAGCCAATTGATCCACCTTGCCGACCTTTCCAGCAGATTGGTATGGACCTACTGGGGCCGTTCCCGACGTCGGCTTTCGGAAACAAGTGGATCGTGGTAGCTACCGACTACCTCACCCGCTACGCCGAGACAAAAGCCCTGTCAAAAGGCAGTGCATCCGAGGTAGCTAAGTTCTTCGTCGAAAATATCGTCCTACGTCACGGCGCCCCGGAGGTCCTTATCACCGACAGAGGAACGGCATTCACTGCCGACTTAACTCAAGCGATCTTGGCATACAGCCAAACAAACCACCGCCGGACGACAGCGTACCACCCACAGACCAACGGCCTCACCGAGCGGCTTAACAAGACGATCGCCGATATGCTGTCAATGTACGTCGATGTTGAACACAAGACGTGGGACGCAATTCTTCCGTATGTGACCTTCGCATACAACACGGCGGTGCAGGAGACGACGCAGATATCTCCATACAAATTGGTCTACGGAAGGAGCCCGGCAACGACGCTCGATGCCATGTTACCCAACGTCACCGACGAAGAAAACCTCGATGTGAGCGAGTACCTTCAACGAGCCGAAGAAGCCCGACAACTTGCGCGTCTCCGTATCAAGAATCAACAGACGACCGACAGCCACCGTTACAACCTTCGACGACGCTTCGTGGAATACCAGCCCGGTGAACGTGTTTGGGTGTGGACGCCGATACGCCGACGTGGACTAAGTGAAAAGCTTCTGCAACGGTACTTCGGAACGTACAAGGTGGTTCGACGTCTCGGCCCACTTGATTACGAGGTTGTCCCCGACGGCATCACGAACTCTCAACGACGCCGATCGCGACCTGAAGTCGTCCATGTCGCGCGCCTCAAGCCGTTTCATGCGCGTTAACAAACTGAACCAGTGTTTTTTTTTGTATTATTGTTGTATCGGAATTTATTCATTGTACTTTCTTGCATTATTATTGTATTTTCATCTTTAGTTAAAGCATCGGGACGATGCCTTTTTTCAGAGGGGGGCAATGCCACGTTCCATTTCCCCAGTTTTTGTTATCGTCCCAAAACACCACACGATTCTTAGCGCAAACCGCGCCTGCAGTTTTCTAGAAGGTTCCGGACTGTAGTAGATCATTTCGATAAGATCACGCCCACTGTGCGAACGGTACAGATAGTCCTGGAAGCTACGCCACCGCCAGCGATAACGCTAGAACATTCGACGGCTAGAGTATAAATGCCGACGCGCTTCGCCGCTTGTCAGTTGTTGATCGAAGGCCGACGCTGCGTTCGCCGCTATCAGTCCGAGGCTGCTATCTGTCCAAGACTGCTGCTGTAATTAGACTTTCTCTTTACCGGGCACAGGTTCGCCCAAATAAACAGTTAAATACCAACACGAAGTTTCCTGTCTTCGGCCACGTCACGACCCCGTGACAATACGATGTGCAAAAATGCAAAGAAATATGTTTGGATGCATATACTGGTCGCCAACCAATGCGGAGTGAGGTGGCTCATGGAGAGAGGAGACGCTAGACGAAATATACAAGTTCATTGGACATCTGCCTTATAGAGGAATTATTCACATTACCACCATCCATCCTATATTGAAACACCTTTAGTCTCTTTTCGATTTTTTTTTTGCAATAATTTACAAAGAGAAGTGCCTGATTTCCCTTGCGTCACACGAAAAACCATGCAATGCTTTACCACATGGCATGAGCAATGAAGCAACACCTTGGTACCGATTTTCTTTTCTCAGACATTTATCATTTTTTACTGTATATGCAATAATTTTTGCATATATAGTGCTTTTTACTGCACCGTTCACCTTTCTACCAAAAATTATGCACTTTTCACATTTTTATTCATTTCAAAATCATTTGGTTGCTCTACATGTATTTTGTGAAAAGTGCATTTAATCGTGCGAAATTTGGCATGCTGCACTGCATGCTGGAGTAGTTTACAAACGGGCAAAAAGTATAATTCAGAGACACATGAAAAAATAGCCATTCTCGTGCGGTAACAAAAGAATTAACCAGCCTAGACTGTATGTGCACTGTCATGTTGATAGGCAGCCATGGCTTCAATGGTAAGCTCTAAAATATTTTTTTGTAGACAATTTGAATGCGCAAAGTACATAATGTTACGAGTAACTTATTTAATGATCTATTTACAGCGCACATAACTCGACGAGCAAGATGGCGCCAGACCAGCATCAAACGAAAACCCACTTCGTCCTCCTCTTTCATGCAGCTGTGTTTAGCGGCTGTTATGTATCATAACCCCCGGCGGTAGAAGCACCGTCCCGGTGCTGAATTTACGCAGATCATGTCGAAGGGGGGTAATAGGGCTTTAGCCGAGCTACGTGAACAGTGTCGCTCGGAGCTGACGATGACTTTGTTGGATCGGTTGGAACAATCTCGTACGTGACGTCTGTCACTTTGCGAACGATACGGAATGGTCCAGTGTAGGGCGACAACAGTTTTTCAGACAGTCCCACACGCCGAGTAGGTGACCAGAGGAGCACGAGAGAACCCGGAGAAAAGTGCACGTCCCTATGGTGAGAATTGTAGAGCTGTTGTTGCCACGCCTGTGAAGCCTGCAGACGATTACGGGCGACTTGGCGCGCGTGGTCGGCGCGGGCAATGGCTTCCCCAGCATATTCAGTGGCCGCAGGTAGTAAAGTGTCTAAGGGTAGAGTTGGGTCCCGGCCATATAGTAGATAGAAGGGCGAATAGCCGGCAGTGTTGTGACGAGATGAATTGTAGGCGAACGTCACATACGGCAAATGAATGTCCCAATCATGGTGGTCTGGTGCAACGTATTTGGCAAGCATATCGGTTAGGGTCCTGTTAAGGGGCTCCGTGAGGCCATTTGACTGGGGATGGTACGAAGTAGTAAATTTGTGCTTGGTATGGCAAGACCTCAGGATTTCATGAACGACAGCTGATAAGAACGTGCGGCCACGGTCGGTGAGAAGTTGACGGGGAGCACCATGCACTAATATTATGTCGTACAGCAGAAACTCCACAACGTCGGTAGCGCAGCTGGTCGGGAGTGCTCGTGTGATTGCGTACCGCGTCGCGTAGTCCGTGGCAACAGCAATACATTTATTTCCGGCTGTGGAGAGTGGAAAAGGGCCCAACAGGTCAAGACCAACTCGAAAGAAAGGCTCGTTGGGAACGTCGATCGGCTGGAGGTAGCCGGCTGGGAGGGCAGACGGCGTTTTGCGACGCTGACAGGGCTCACAAGCGGCGACATAGCGTCGAACAGAGCGGGCAAGTCCAGGCCAAAAAAACCGACGTCGTACCCGATCGTATGTGCGAGAAACGCCCAAATGGCCCGTCATGGGAGCGTCATGAAGTTCATGCAGGACAGTGGAACGCAGGTGCGCTGGGATGACAGGAAGTAAGTCTGATCCGAAGGAATCAAGGTTACGGCGATATAGGATCCCGTCTTTCACCAAAAACATTCGTAGGGATGGGTCGTGAGGCGTTGACTCCAGTTTGTCAATGACGGCTTGTAAAAAAGCATCCCGACGTTGCTCTTCGCCAATGTTCAACAGCTGCGACACGGAAAAAACGTCCGTGATAGCGTCAGTATCGGTTGCTTCGTCAACAGGGTAGCGGGATAAACAATCCGCATCCTGATGTAATCGCCCTGTTTTGTACATTACAGAGAACGTGTACTCTTGAAGGCGTAGAGCCCAACGAGCGAGACGTCCCGTGGGGTCCTTCAGGGAGGCTAGCCAGCAGAGCGCGTGATGATTCGTGACAACACGGAATGAGCGCCCGTACAGGTATGGACGAAACTTGGCGACTGCCCATACAAGGGCGAGGCACTCGCGCTCCGTGATGGAATGGTTGCGCTCGGCTGGAGATAGCAGTCGACTTGCGTAGGCTATAACACGGTCGTGTCCCCGTTGTTGCTGCAATAGCACAGCTCCTATGCCTATGCCGTGTCCACTGGCGTCCGTGTGAACCTCGGTTGGGGCTAATGGATCAAAGTGAGCCAAGATTGGTGGCGTTGTAAGCAGTGTCGTAAGTTGCGAAAACGATGACGCTTGGGCATGGCCCCAGATAAACGATTACTGCTCTCCAAGATGACCATGTCGAGCCCTTCAGAGTTGACGATTGCTGCAGCTCAGTCAGTGGTTCCACTCCATTACGTTCTTGGGGCGTCGACATCGAGCGAATGGTGTCACCGGACCTCACGTCTGAGCAAGCTGCAGCACTTTGCCACGTTCTTGAGGGCTATCGTAGCATTTTCGACTTTGCCAGCAACTCTTTAGGCCAAACAACCATTGTCACCCATCGCATAAATACTGGCCATGCAACTCCCATTCACCGACGCCCCTACCGTGTGTCTGCGTCGGAGCGTGCAATATTACAACATGAAGTCTGCAAAATGCTTGCGAAAAACATTATTGAGACTTCATGCAGCCCCTGGGCTTCTCCAGTCGTCCTTGTTAAAAAGAAAGATGGAACATGGCGCTTTTGTGTCGATTACCGTCACCTTAACAAAATTACCAAAAAAGACTTATCCTTTACCCCGCACCTCCACCAATAATGTTACGAGTAACTTGTTTAATGATATATTTACAGCGCACAGAACTCGACGAGCAAGATGGCGCCAGACCAGCATCAAATGGAAACCCACTTCATCCTCCTCTTTCATGAAGCCGTGTTGATGATTGATATCTGGGGTTTAACGTCCCAAAACCACTATATGATTATGAGAGACGCCGTAGTGAAGGGCTCCGGAAATTTAGACCACCTGGGGTTCTTTAATGTGCACCCAAATCTGAGCACACGGGCCTACAACATTTCCGCCTTCATCGGAAATGCAGCCGCCGCAGCCGGGATTCGCACCCACGCCCTACGGGTCAGCAGTCGAGTACCTTAGCCACTAGACTTCATGCAGCCGTGTTTAGCGGCTGTTATGTATCAATATTTTACTTAACAAGTACTGGTGGGCTTACTGCTAAGCCATGATAGTGATGAAGCAGAGCCCAAAAGACACAAACACACATAAAAACATCAAGCACAAGAATTTGTACATAAAAAACTTGTATTTGCACATTCTTTGTGCGTGTGTGACTATGCCTTTTGTGCACTACTTCACCAGTAACATAACTTGGATCGGTGCGACGAACCATGCCTTAAGTAAAAAGACTCCCCAATCCTCTCACTAGTAAGTTGACCTGAACCCATAATCTGCTTGGCAAAAATCTTCTCTGGCTAACCCCCCCCCCCTCTCCCACCTACCTTCAGTACTGTTTTAGGTTATTTGTGAGACAGTATCAAGATATGTAACAGTCCTTACCAATGGGCTGTTACATGGACAGAGAGGAGCAAGCAAAATGCTTCTCAGCACAGCCCAAAAAGCACCCTATAATGCTGACACATGCCTATTTATGGTGCTACGAGCAATCCATTACTTCAAGTGAATGAAATGTATCATCCATTCCAGCGTGATAAAGGAATTCCAACAGAAGTATACCACGCTGCACCCAAAGGCACGACACAAAAACAGCTGTCCTTCCAATAAAGCTACCCATGCATCAGTTCAGTTGACATACAAGTGGAGCCGAAATGCCAAAGATTTGCGCCAGCATTTCTACTCCACTATATGGTGTTGAGTTGCAATTATATCTACGAAACATTAGCATTCCGAAAATAAAAATTCAAATCCATAATGCCTTAGTTATTTGTAACATGATCATAGATGCAATGCACAGATTCATCAAAACAAAAAACAAGGCTACAGGATTTATTAGCTTATTGTATATTTCTTTTTTTTTTCCACTCAACAGTAGAAAGCAACATTAGGATGAGCTCTTCGCTATGAGCATGTTGCAGCCAGTAACAAATATTTTATAAATTTATTCTATTCCCAAAAATGACTTCTACTTCATGAGGAAGCCAATGATGTACACCATTACAACACAACGAAATGGCAAAGGTAAATAAGGAAAGGTTTGGTTTTATTTAAAGATTGGTCTAATGTATGGCTCCTTAGTTCCCTTGCTTCTAGCTTCACAACTGTCTGATGTCCCTTAGACTGACTGTCATTCTGACAGCATAAAGAGCATTCAATCTCAAGGGGAGTTGCTGTCATAAGTCAAAACAAATGAGGGAGGGGGGGAGAGGTTCTTAGGCAAAAAGAGCTCAAGAAACCAATTTTTTCCAAAAATCCCTCTTCAGTTTCTACTACACTATCTCAAAGTGAGACACTTTTTTTTTTGTAAGCTTTGTAGACATGCTCTCACCACAAAGCAACTTAAAGACTACTTACGTGTTCCTCGCGTACTTCGAGATGCTGGACAAGGAAAGAAAGGTATGTCGTAAGAGAAACCATGAAGAGATGCTGTTTAGTAGATAAGATCTCTTTGAAGATAAATGAAAATTAAAGCAAGCACGAGTTCCATTAATGCATTATAGGAGTCTGCAACATTGTTTCATTTTTAGGCCAAGGCCACTATATTTGACATTACATTTATTCTCTGCATGTCACAAAAATAAATATCACAATAAACTACGATTAACACAAGAACTCATCAGTCAGAAAATTTTAATACAAGCATATTAGTTTTTCTTACTTTGCAGCTTTATAGGCTAACGTTTAATAGCACTATCATCACATTGTAGCATGGTGCCAATAGCAGCAGGAAAGTAGTGAAAGTCGCCATGCCATACCGTGCTAAACCTATCCATATCATTCTAACTGCCTCTTCAATCAGGAAGCCATTTGATGGATTTGGAGGGCTTAAAATTTTTATGACTGAAAGCATCAGAAGGTGGCCACAGGCTAAACAAATACTCAACATCTTAATGTGTTGTTTCCATGGTTGCAATACCACATCCACTGCGATCTAACACTTCAGATAACTTTAAAACATAATTTCTTTCTCTCCATATTATTTATTATTTCCCTTGAGTATAAATTACATCTTCAATCAAGTATCAAACTGTGCCACTTAGTGATGTGCATTGCACAAGGTTGCACACCATTCTTACTTTGCTTTAGAATTTCAACAAAAAGCTTATCAAGTTTCAATATGATAAAACATAAAAGGTAACTTGTGGTACACATGAAACTGTACAACTACTAATGATACAAAGAAAAATAATCCAAGTATACAAAAGCAGAAACTTACGTGTGTTCTTTCTAGATGCTGAAAAAAAAAGAAAGTGAGAAGCGGTGTTATACAGCATTTCCAATGCAGTTGTTTTAAGGGGCACCTTAAGAGTACATAAGTGTAGTGTAAATGAAGGTTCTTTCCTCAAAACTTCAGTTCGGTGTGGCAGCTTGGGCTAGTTGGTATCGCATGACGATAGTTATAGCGCGAGAACAAAACGACACAGAGAAAAGAAGGACACGAGCGCTACGTCGTCGTTTTATTCTCGCGCTATAACTATCGTTCAGTATGGTGTCATAGGTGGCATCCAACTAGTGACCTCGAGCACAATGGCGCAATGCCACAGCCACTGCGCTATGATGGCTAGATGAGTCGTTGCTTTTGACTGTATACTGTATCTGCCCAACTCTAGTGCATAGTTTTTTTTTGTTTTGCTAAATGTAGACATCAGATATAAGCGTGCATAACAGCAAGCTTAAAAGCAAAGTTATCATCAAGTTATTGTTTGCAAAATTACCTATGTGTTATGATCGGGATGCACTAGAATCGCACAAATACAGTACTAATTTATGACATTTTAAGGAATGTGACCAATAGCTACATGGTATTTGATGTTGACTTGGGACAAAAAGCAAAACTGTGATAACCAAAAAGCCGCAAGCAAAACAAGGAACATTTTACAAGCATTGCATGTATGTTTTACATTAAAACTGAAGTGTTGTAGCAGCTCCTGTATTACAATGAAATTTTGCATGATTATTTTTTTTTTGCAACAAGAGATGAGGATGCCATTTTGGGCATAAACAACCAAGTACATCAGGCTAGAATACAAAAACTGAAACACTAATAAAGAGCTAATGTTGAGAAGCTCTTTATTCAAGATGAGGATGACAGGACAAAAGCTAGAAGCAACACCACCATATTTTGCTGAAAAAATGGGATGAGTAACCGGAATTCTTTGAATAGGGCCACCTGTTTCAAAAAAGGGGAATGTTAAACAAGATTAATCAACTCGTTCTTTAATTTTAGGAAAGTTGTGTCCATTTCATGTAGCACAGAAAAAAAATGTTCCACTCAACAGATTTTTGGCCACATCAAGGATTGTGGCCAAGAAAAACAGAGAAGCAAAACCTTCAAGGAAATTTCCGTGGTTATTTTACTTCAACTGACTGCTCCCTTCAACCAGTTACCACCTGTTGACCACAAATTATCAGTTAGCAAGTGTTCTGTTTTCATATGATCATTTTACTGGGTAGCACCCTCAGGCACATTTGACATCCTGATTTTTTTTTTTTTAAATATGGAAACTTGTTGAGCTTGCAACCAGTTATACAAACCGTAACAAGCGTGTTCTTCGGAGGAGTTTTAGCGAAAAACTCGCCAGGGCAAGCAAGACAGCTGCAGCACAGAAAACAGGAGGCCGAGAGCGCGACAGAATGTTGTCTTTTCTTTCACTGGCAGAGAGCTGGCACCGATGTGCATCGGTAGAAAACAATTAGGTAATGAAAGAAGACACCACTAAAGTTTGTAACATGACCCAGTGGATATCTGGGAAACGCCTAATAAAACACAATACAAATTTTCAAAGAAGTCATCACAGCACGTTTTTGGGCTACTATCTAAACACTTCCAAAGCACGGAAATCTTTTTATCAACTAAAAGGTGTTCCTTCCGAGAAATCCACATGGATTTTCTTTGCAGTTTTAAGCTGCGAACGAGAGGAATGAAATGTTTTTTTTCGTTTACTATCTAAAAATGTGGTCATCTCCAGTTCACAAGCCAAGCAACCCAGGAGCCAGCAGACTAACAAGGTGGTAACCGCCTACAATACCGGTAGTAGAGCCTTGTATGCTAAAGCATTTCAGTGCCATACTCTACTGCTTAAGAATCTTTACAATAGACCTGTTCCGAGGTACATCAAAGTGTGACGTCACCGGTGCACGTGCAAGACGGTGGCTGGCAAAACACCCCTGCTGATGGCGCAGGGTGGTACAGTCGCGCGGTGCTTGGGGCAAGATTTTTATTTCCTTTTTTTTTTTAAGCTTAAACTTCATTTCACTGTGGCAAGATTAGCCGCAGTTATGTGTCAGAGAACATCTACATTTGTGCTAAACAGTGAGACAAAAACTTGCCACGCTGGCTGGCTGTTTATTTTAGAGAGGTGAACACATGTGGCGGCTCTTGCGAGAAACAGTGGCATTGTCTTAAAAAATTGTAGTGTCTATTGGGGCATGTAGTGTGCGTTGAAAGGCACCGTCAATACTGGTCCACCTTTACAGACGGTGAAAGTGATAACATTGTGTGTGGTGTGTACTGTGTGAATAAAAATGCATCTTGTTTGCAAAAACATGGCATTTGTTGTGGATCATTATAACCAATCTCTTGACGGAATATTACAATTTGAGATTTTAGTCAAGATAAAAATTCATTTGCCACCATCATCTGCAAGTGCATACATCTCAGCAGAATGCAAAAAAAAAAAAAAGATGCACAATTTGCAGACTGGAAGATACGGCTACGCATGATCTATGAGCATGTTTCAGCATTGCCAAACCTGCATATATGCTTCACTACGGCAAATACACTAACCCAATAAAGGTATAACTCTTTTTATCGGAGACCTCATACGTCTTAGAAGAAACAGTGGAGATTCTTGTTCCTCGTATACTTGGCATTTTGATGGCTCAATTTTTGAAAAATAACAATATGCATTACAAGTTTGTGTATCCACGGTTCATGCTCGTTTGCATGACAAAAATTCACACGTTTTCAAGGACTTTTGAGGCTATGTCAGCACATTGTCAAGGACCTGATTATCTGTTGGAAACCCAATTACCACAAGTTCATGAAAGGATAGAGGCTTGAAATACCTAGAATGTACCTATACCTAAAAATACCTAGAACTGGAGCAGACGTCAGAAACATGGTTTCAATGACATTTTCTTTCTAGCCAACATTCAATCATACACTCAAACCTCATTATAACAAAGTTGCATCTTACATGAAAATAAGTTTGTTATATCCAAAAATTTGTTGTAAAGGTTCAGTTTTAACACTACAGTTACTGCAAGACTATTTTTTATTCATGTCGTTATAACCAATATTTCTTTACATCATGGTTTGTTATATAGAGGTTTGAGAGTAGTTTCTTAGAGTTGCATAGGTAATGACGTTCAGTATGTATGACACAAGTTTCAAATTATTATTCAGACAGGCAGGACTAAGGAACATTCTTTACATAATGCCTTGTTGCTTTTTCATAATTTTCATATCAATATCCACTATCTCCTGCTGATTGTTCTAGGCAGTTTTGCTAAGGCTGTTTCACTTGATGATGCACGTCAAGTCTCTAATTGTCTCTGCCTTTTCTGCATACGAGTCTGCTGTAGCTGTTAATTCCTTAATAGACGCTTCTACATTCTTTTCCTTTTTTGTATGCATTTAGATTTCCTTCTCAGTGCAACATTTCTTTTTCTGTTTCTCATCTTCCTGCCTTTTCTGAGTTTACAGAAATACAGTGTTGGTTCCATGCAGAAGATACTGAGGTTTTCAACTTTTTAGACATGGGAATATATTACAAGACACCTGCTACAATTATTTATTTATTTGTTTGATTTGCATACACAGATACACAAGGACACAGAGGAAAGAGGGAGAAAGCAAGCTGGCAACTGCCACCTGGAGGGGCACACCTGCTCACTCTTTTGGGAGGAGGGAAGGAACAGAGGAAACAAAGATTAGCAGGAAGAAAGAGGAAAGAAGATTAGGAATGAAAAAAAAAATGAAGACTTTGACAAGTTTGAGTAAAAAACAAACAAAAAATAATAAAAACCGTTTATAAACAGGTGGCCAGGTTCGTTGAGTTCATAAATGTAAATTTATGGCGTCACAAATAATGCACTGTGACAATGTTTATTAAAAAAAGGAAATTCAAGCATTTTTAAGGATTTGCAAATATTCTAGCACCTTCAAGGCCTGGAAAACAAACTTTTCAAATTCAAGAGTTTTCAAGGACCCGCATGAACCCTGCTGTATGAAATCTAAAGGAGCAAATTAAGCAAGCAAGCACATTGTAAACATCAGATGCATAGAGGCATCTGTGCAAGATATTATGTAAGTAATTAAGTTATCAAGTTCAAAATCGCAAACTTTCAATGGGTTATCAGTAACAGCATAACCGAGTATTTCATTAGAAAACACAAAGCTTAAATTAACTCATCAGACAAGACTGAGGATGTTCATGTGTCTGTGTACCTTAAGCACTTGTGTTTTCTAATAGATCTGTATCAACGAGCTCACCTCAAGAAAAGTATTTGATTTTCATTTTCAAGGGAATTTGTTAACTTTAACATAACACATGAAAAACTGTTTCGATGTTTGCTTGTTTTTTTTTTTCGTCCGATCATAATTTTGCGCAGTAAAAATTTTATCTGTGACCTAGCGCACAACACCTAAAAACCATGCTGCTGTCGACGCTGTACCTCGTTTAAACTGCAGTGCATATGTTGCGACAGAAATTGAGTACGTTCATGTCCATGCCATGGAAATATTTCTCACCTAGTAAAAAATCTGAGCGAATGCGACGGAGCACAAGAATAGAAGAACATAGTATTCTGGTGCTCTGTCCCATTCCCACAAATTTTTTTACAGGACACATCAAATCCAACTCTCTCGCCTCCCTACCTTACTGAAATACTTCTTAAAGCCCCAGTGACCGTGAACATGCGGAACCTTCACTTTCAAAGAGGATAAGATTTTTTTCATGTCTGAAATCACCAATTGTTAACCCAGCAGAATTGTGCATTATAGGCAGTAACCCTTCCTTTTAAACGCTGTGATTTTATGAAACAGAAATTCGCGGAAACTTGTCAAATAAATCCAGGCACATCCAGTACTGCTACGCAGAAATATTCTGCCAGCAAAATTTTCTTGCCAACCAGCACCTGCTCAGAGGGTGGACAGAGTACTCGCAGTGACGTTACTCTGTTTACAAACAAGCAGAGGTCCCCTCCATTAAAACGTGACTGAAAGAAAAACTGAATCGCAGCAGGATACTGTGCAATTTCAAAGTGGCTCTATTTGGCAAATGGAACCGATCCTCTTATCCCAACTAGGTTCACTATTTTGTAGTGGGGCATAAAGCATTGCCATAAAATACTAGTCAAGGTTCCAATTTGTTGCAAATGAAATATAAAAATCAGACCCAAATTATGATGCTTAAAACCAATTGCTACAGTTGTTTTATAAATCATCTAGACTGGAACTAATGAGGTATAAACTAATCTTCTTTTTCAGCTTTTAAATGAGCAGGATTTAGTAAAAACAGACAAAGATATGACAATCTCAAAAAATTTCCCAACATGCATATTTTTGCTTGAAAGAACAGATTACTTAAGAAGAAAGGTTTGCTAATGCCATTTCATAATAAATTATCTATCTCAGAAAAGCTTTATTCAAATATTTTTAACTTACGTGTGCTCCTGTGGCTTCTGGATGCTGAAAGAGAAAGCAAGTTGCATGCCATTAGGAAAATACAAGACTTATCACTGAAGCCTGCTTTCCAATACACTAACTACTTGCCTTATCTAATGTCACACTCCAAACAAACATTTCACACTGTTTAGTCACCATGCACAGTTAAGGTATAAACATTACTAACAGATCATAATGTGTGTCCAAGCAACCTCTGAATTTTCAACATTTTAGGTAAAGACAAGCATTGGGTACCGGATGTCATGAGAATAAAATTTGGGAAACATGGAGGTGCTTCGCACCACACAGAAGTGCCAAACTTAAATAAAAAAGAAGTCCGCTGAAATCTACTCAAAAGAAAGAGTGTCCATACAAGGTAACTGTATTTCTATGCACCAGAATAAGAGCACTAAAGACAATAGAATGGTGCACAACAATACTGAATTATTTTTTTCCATTACACAATCAGAGGCGCAATCTCGTACGCATTTTATAAAAGAATATTTACCCTAACCTCACACGATTGGTCGAGGCTGGTGCAAGCATACCGAACGGGGGATGTATGCATCCCCTTGAACAATCAAGCACAACGAGGATGAACTTTCTATTACAGTGTGTATAGAATTTCACGGGCCAGAGGTTACATGCTTGCCTGAAACTTTTCTTGTGTTTGTGTTCAGTTTTTCATGCAATATTTTTAATCCCAATATTCACAGTGTATTTTTTTTTCTACGTTGACACTGGCTGATAAACACTTTTTTTAACTCTTCAAGGCTCTGGAGGCATAAAAGAGCTACTTCTTGACCAACTTGCAGGGTCAGCTAATATTAGAGACAGTGGAGTCAGTATAGTTAATTAAGTACGATTACTTCAAGACTCTCTCCAAAATCCGGGGCAGATTTTTTTTATTGAAGATGGCAGGTGAATACACGGATTCCAAATGTGAAGTAACCAATGAGCATCTTGTTTTTAAAACACTTCAATGCCTCTTTGTTCTTTACCGGTCTCTTCCTCACAACAAGCAGGGCCATGCACGTGACCAATTTTTTTTTAATCAACTTACCGGTTATAACTAGTATTTTTTTTTCACAACGCTAAAGTGCAATAAGATTTTTCTGAAATTCTATCCAAAGGCAGTATAATAATGAATAACGTGCCAATTTAAATGGCCTTACTGTTCATCGTTGTGGTAAGTTAGAATTTCAAGAATGGCGAAAACACACAGGTAAAGGAACTGCGCAGGTGCGAGAAAAACTGCGAGAAAAAAATGCCTCAGAAAATAAACTACCAAAGTCGTCATGCAACATTTCGCATAAACATACGCAGTGGTTTCAATCTACGATATGACCTATTTATCTCGGAACGGTACCTTCGCAATTTCAAGTACGTGGTAACTGCAAACAGCTCCCTTCATTAGCAACTTCATACGGGACGCATATTTCGCACTGCAAGAAGCAGCCGCACAAAAACAACAAATTTAAATTGTGCACTTCAATGTACAGTAGCAGACATCAACCAACATACGTGTGCGCGGCTCTCGACTCGCACTTACTCGTGTTCCTCTTGGGTGTGCTTCCAGGCGACGACATCTTTTCCCTTTAGAATCGCTGAAAATTGAAAAAGATATGCACATATATAAATATACGGATATATGTGAGCGCAAAGCGGCTCTCCCAAGAAGAAAGAAGACGCGTGCTTCGAGTCTTTGTTCACTACGATCGGGCCTGTATTGTAAGTATTGTAAAGTACATGCACAACCTCCAAACGCAATACTAAGGAATCTGAAAACAATCCCGTGAATTGCCGTTAGCTCTCCATACAGGCTAAGGAAGCACAACTATCTGATTGTGAACTTACCACAACTTATCGCAACCACGTACAGCAGACCACCGGCACGCACTCAACAGCACTGCGGAATTTTGGCGCGAAATTGACGAGGATGAAGCAAAAAAGAAACAAGAAATAAGTCACGTGATGTCAAACGACCTGCCTAAAACGCATCAAGTTAATATGATGTCTTTTTTAACATTTTTTTAAGTTTTTTATGTCTCCAACGTTCAAACATTAAAAACACTGCAACAACACAAAAGAATTGTTAAAATTAAGCTGTTAGGTGACGCCACGACCTCCTCTATAGATTAGTGACCTGCCCGTGCTGCGACGCTCCTGCGCGTTAAGTTTGTTTTTGCTTGTTTATTATTTTTTAGCTTTCCGACCTGCCACGGCAAAGCGTGGCGCTACAACTTACCCCCATCTCTTACAACTTACCCCCAACTTACCATTGCCTGAAGTGTGACAGCACTGGTCGCAGCAGTAAACTATTTAGCTATGGTTTACTATTGCGTTCCGTTCTGTAAATCGAGCGGACGAACATCAGAGCGAACGAGCGACACCTTTGCTGATCAAACGACCACAGCCACTGCAGAAGTTCACGTGTGCCGTGCTTCCATCTGTTATTAGGAACCCCCTGTTCAAATGTGAAAGGAATGACAGTGTAGCCCATTCAACTGCACTTGTTAAGCTCATTCTCGTGAAGTTTCTGCAACCTTCTCTGGCAAATTTTTCCAGCAACGTATAACCGAGACTCATGCGAAAAGGAAAGCTGCTGCACGCCAAGCCACAGTCACGAAAGGTGCTCAAGGTTTGAGCACGGCAAACAAATAAAATGTTCTGGAATTTCACAATGCATGAAGTGTGCTCCTTCTGCATGAGAATTTTATTTGGTATAACATAGACGAGTTTCTGAAATAATGGGCTTAAGCATTTAATTAGTGGGTTAACAAGGGGCACAGCAGTTAAGATGCTCTACTAAGGGAAGTGCATCAAAATATATTTTCAGAAAGATTCGGGTCAATTGCAGTTACAGAGAATGAATTTGAATTTTGCCTTTGTAAGTGACATAAGTGTGCTGGTTTCAATGGGACAAATGATTAAGTGCCGCTGCTAGTAGCAGGCTAAAGGTATTGTAAGTTCAGCAACTTGGTCCACGTAATGCATAAAAACGGTGTGTTAAGTATGGTTGTGGTTATACGTAGCTTATGCTGCTTTATAAAAAGCCTGGAGCTAATCGTACTCCATGTAATTCGTGATCTCGTAGTAATACGTGGTGCTAAAAAGCTTCCAACTCTGAAACTGAGACTCGGATGATCCAATGTGCTACAAGAAACGAAAATGCGAGCATTGCAGTTTCGGCACTTCTCTTCGTTCAATTGGGCGGAATAAATTGCACATCTACAATAGCCCTTTGAGGTTTCTACTTCAGTGAAGAATGACAGACTCCTCGACCATGAAGACGTTGAAATGTCATGTCTGAAGAACCAAGTGCCATCAATGTTTTTATTTAAACGGCGGCACCCTGTGAGAACCGCCAGTCGCGCACGGCAGGGCTCTCATTGACATTCCCATTACATTGCCGACTTTATTAACGATGGTGTCGCGATGAGGAACGCGTGAATGTTCTCCACACAGCGGCACAGAAAGTTTTTCACAGAGCACACACAGAGCAGCCGCGTTGAGTAATTGTTGGGACCGCTGCACTGAGCCGAGGCATGCCGTCAATGCGCCTACTTCACGTTCTCGGCCTCGTCTCTGCGCACTAGTCAAATAGAAAATTCCAAGATCATCACGCAAGTTACTAAAGGAAGAAAAAATATATCTGCTGGGGCACATTAGAAACCGTTCCGACGGTAAAAGAAAAAAAAATACCTGCCGCGGAGCACTCGAAACGCGGGAACTGTTCCGACGGAGCTACGCACTTTTCAAGTTGTCGCGTCGGCTGCTATGGGGTTAAGTTGAGGCGGCCTCTCGTGACACTTTTGTAACTAGACAAACAAGTGACCCTCCACAGGAGTCACGGAGGAAGGAAAGGATAGCCGTGATTCCATACAAACACCAGATATCACACAGGCTCAAGAATATCGGAAAACGTGTTGGAGTTCGTGTCCTGTTCTCGGCACCGTTCCAATTAATCAGCATCACCAAATATACAAACCCCCTGAAAACGCAGTCATCAACGGAATGCAGGGTTCAACATAGAAACAGGTATGCGGCCTGCTCCCGGGAAGTTGTCTATAGGACCCCCCTTTCATGCGGTGCTTCTTATGTCGGAACGACCGGAAGGTGTCTGAACGATCGGCTGAGAGAACACGCTCACAATGTTAGAAACGGGAAAGATGGTTTTCTTGCTCAGCACTGCACTGAGTGCAATTGTGTTCCCCTCTTCAAGGACACAGCGACGCTGTACAAACACAGATATGAAAGCACCCGAGTCATTGTCGAGGCCGCGCAGATGGCACGCGAACAGGTGCCTTGCATTAGCAAGCCCTCCATGGCTCTGTCCGAGAAGGAACTCAGGTTCCTCGAAGGTTTCGGTGCGGGCAGGTAGTTATATTATCTTTACCTTTCTGTTTCGTTTTCTTATAGATTTTTCTTTGCCGTTTTTCAGTGCCTTTGTTTTTGTGTTGTTTGTTTTTGTTTTTCTCTTACTGATGTTTTGCTCTTTGTGCCATATGGTTTTTATCACATGGTTACTGTCTCCTCTATATATTTTCGTGCTCTGTGCAATAAACTCAGTTGGAAGTTAGCGCTCGTGTCTTTCGTGTCCTTCTTGTCTCTGTGTCGTCGTTTTGTTCTCGCGCTATAACTATCGTCGTGTGCCATACCAACTAGCCCAAGCTGCCACACTTCTAAGTCTTTCCTTCCTCCGTGGTTGGAGTCAAGCGCAGCCTTAGAGAGAACCGGTATGAGCAGGTCGCCAATCTATAGAGGAGGTCGTGGCCCGGGTGACGCTAGTGACACTTATCACTCACTGTTCTCATTGGCGCAGTGCATCCAATGGTAGTGTATATGTTCTGTGGTGCATCGAAATAGCAGAAAAGGAACACAGACCCCTGTGGCTAGCATTTTTGGATATCAAGGGAGCGTACGATAGCGTAGTTCAAGGGGAATAGTGGACACACTAGGCGTGGAAGATGTAGTCACTAATCTTTTAAATGATATCTATAAAGGTACCAAGGTAATTATAAAGTGGCAAAAACAGGTATCCAAGCCCACAGATGTAAAACGGGGGCTTAGAGGCAGGGGTGTTCTCTGTCACCCTTGTTATTCATGATGTACCTACAAGGATTAGGCGCTGAATTAGAGGGAAATGGACTTGGCTTCAACATCTCTTTCGTAAAACAAGGAAAACTCGTTGAACAGGCATGCATTGACGTACGTAGATGGTATAGTGCTAATGGCCGACAACAAGGAAGATTTGCAAAGATTGATAGACATCTGCAGTAATGAGGGGGATAGGTTGAATTTCAGATTAATTCAGTAAGGAAAAATCAGCAGTCATGATTTTTTAATGATAATGAAGGTAGTGAGTTTAAAATACCGGAGGTCACGCTAGAGATAACTGATAAATACAAATATCTGGGCGTATGGATAAGTAATGAGGCCGAGTACCTAAGGCAACACGAAATATACGTGACGAATAAAGGTAACAGGAATGCAGCGGTGATGAAAAACAGGGCACTGTGGAATTACAATAGGTATGATGTTGTGACAGGAATATGGAAAGGGGTCATGGTTCATGGTTCCTGGTCTGACATTCGGCAATGCGGTCTTATGCATGAGATCAGAAGTTCAAGCAAGATTAGAAATTAAGCAACGTGGAATAGGTAGGCTTGCCTTAGAAGCTCCCGGGAATACACCAAATCAGGGAGTACGAGGCGATGTGGGATGGACATCATTTCAGGGCAGGGAAGCTAGCAGCAAGATAAAATTTGAGAAGCGATTGAGAGAAATGGGGGAGGAGCGTTGGGCTAGGAAGGTTTTCAGCTACTTGTACATGAAGAATGTAGATACAAAATGGAGGAAGCGAACCAGAAAATGGACGGGTAAATACTTAGAAAACAGCAGGGGGCCAAACCAAAAAGAACTATCAGTTAAAAAGAAGGTAAAGGAAACGGAGGCTGAGATGTGGAGAATTGGCATGATTAAGAAGTCCGTACTATATAAAGATCTATCGAACTTTTAAGCAGGAAATTGCCAAGAAAGGGATCTATGATAATACTCGGGGTAGTTCTGTACTATTTGAGGCCAGGGCAGGAGTATTGCGAACCAAGACATATCGGGCCAAATACGAAGGGGTAGACACGGTATGCAGTGCATGCGGAGAGGAGGAGGAAACTGCCGAACACTTGGTAATGTTCTGTAAAGGGCTTCACCCTATATTCAGGATGATGGCGCAGAGTTTTTCAAAGCACTGGGGTTTAGAGACAGGGAGGACAAAATAGGCTTTAAGCGGGTAGAATTAACTAGAAGGAGGTTATCTGATTGGTGGCTAAAGTCAAGGCACGAGTGAAAATTAAACCATTCGCTATTTAAAAAGAAAAAAAAAGATAAATCTAGTTGGTGGTTCACTAAGTATTACGGCTAGGTTGCGTTAGCCGCCGCCCGATTTAAAGGGTAATCCCACATCTATCCATTCATCTATCCAACCATGGAAGAAAAAAAATGAAACCTTTCCACGGAGTGAACCTTTCCTTCCTCCGTGCCACCTTCCTCCGTGCTCCGTGCCGTGAACCATGCTGTCTCTAATAGAGTGCTCTATGCGCTCGTTTGTCTCGACAGGGGCGCGCATCGAAGCACTCTATCACGGAGGAAGTTTTTTGCTTCCTCCATGCACTCTAGCCTGTAAATCTTGTAAGCAAGTGAAAACTGCAAATATGGCTGCGAAGTAAGCGGCCCTAGCGCCACGGAACGGTTCTCACTCTGAAGTGCCATGAAACTCGAACTCGTGGAAGAATCCAGCGTAATGATAGTGATTTGTGGTTGTATCGGTTGTTTCACGTTGTGGCCGTAGGTGTCTCGTGAGGTAAGCCGAGATGGGTAGTAGAAAGTTGCTTCTGTATTCGAATATTAGCTAAGGTTTTAGGATAGTGGAATTAAACAAATAAAAAATGCTGCTCCGCCGTAAAATTCCATCGGAGAGCGATGCAAGCGCGCAGGCTAGTGCTAATGGTGACGCAGCCCAAGAGAAGTCTGAGAGCGAACTAGAAGACTGTCAACGTCTCTGTGCTTCAGGTTCAGGGGTGTCATCAAAGCCCAAAATGAAGACAAACTTTTTTAAATCGCTGCGCGAACACTGGCGGAAGCGAAAAACGAAACTTGCAGTGCAGAATGGTGTCGACGTATCTTCGGGGCCTCCAGAGCCAAGCAGTCGAAAACGAGATGTGACCGTCTACTGCCCGGGGTCGTCGTCGTTGGCTGCGTCCAACTTGCACGAAGATTCACCTAATGACGCCAACGACAATTACGTGCGTGCCGGTGTTGGTTCGAATGGCGAACGTGTGTGCAGTGATAATGTCGGCGAAACATCGCATCATGATCTGCCCTCATCCTCATCGTTCACGGTCCCTTCTGTGCATGTCTCTCAACCCGAGTCTCCTGTCACGGGTGTCACTGGGCATTTCACGCACAGCCAGACAAATTCAGAGCAGCGCCGCACGTCGTGTAGCGTTGATGAAGTGTCGGGGAGACAGCTTCCACCAACAAGTAGTTGGTGCTTGTCTCAACCGGTCGCTATTCAACACAGCTGCACAGGTTCGGCGTGCAAAGAGCAGTGGAAGACGACTGACCCGCAAAGCGGCACCACGCAGTCGGCGGGCTTTGTTGGAGACGGATCGCGCAGCGAAGCCTCGGCAGTTTCGTCAATCGTGGAAGGACCCCAGGTTCCTTCTAAGCAGCCCCTGCGCGACGCCACCCCGTCAGGGTTTGTCTCGGTGTTTCCGGGACCCGATGGCCGAGAAGACTTAAGGATCAGTAGTCTCAGTGAAGAACTGTTCAAGTTATCTAAGCACGGTTGGTACTGGGGGCCCATCACGCGAGGCGAAGCCGAAGAGAAGCTCGCTGACCAGCCTGATGGTGCTTTCCTTGTACGAGACAGCTCTGACGACAGATACCTGCTGAGTCTTACGTTCAAATCATATGGCAAGACGTTGCATACGAGGATCGAGCACTGTAATGGTCTGTTCAGCTTTTATGCTCAATCTGGACCTGAGGGACGTGCCTGCATTGTTGATCTTATTCAAGAGTCCATGAACTATTCTCAGTCTGGCGTGTTCTGCTACTCACGGGGTCGGAGCCCTGGTGTTCCCTCTTTCCCAGTGCGTCTCATTAAGCCCGTTTCTCGACTTACTCATGTGCGGTCCTTGCAATACCTTTGTCGCTTTGTGATCCGGCAGTATACACGCTTTGACCACATTCAAAGACTTCCACTACCGTCCCGTATTAAGGGATACCTTGAAGAGGGTCACTATTGAAAGCTACAAGTTCAATCGACATCTCCAGAAGCCCCGGCATCATGGCATGTCTACCACCAACACTGTTATTCTGTAAAAGAGGCTTGTACATTGCTCGAACCTGTTTTGGTGTACACCCCGTCATGGCATGGTGATTTAGCCACATTGTAAAGGCGTGCAGATTGTGCTCATAAACAGTTATTACGTATCAACATGCGTCCACTTGCATCACACTGCCTAAAGGGGTGTCTGTTACTCCAGAGATTTTGTTTACGAAATATGAGAGAAGTGCCCAAATAGTAAAGTTTTATATTGTGCTCAATGTAGTTTCTTGAGCCACAAGGTTGAGTAGAGCTAGAATTGACATATCAGCAAGATTCGTTAGAGGCTGCATATGCCCGTTTCGTATGTTGCCTTGTATATGCATATTTTTGTTAGTTCAAATAGCACTGATACTGTGCTCAAAGGATGTGTTACATGAATGGTCATGCATCTGAGTGCATAAATTTATATACATAGCATGTTACTGCAGAAGTTATTGCCCAGATATTGCAGGCTCTCAGTTATGCAAGCTTAACATTGTTCTGTTAGCATTATTGATACAATTGAAGTTTCTGTAAAAACTTATGTTCTCACACGGCTTTTCTTTAATTTTCTACACATTTTCATTGCTACTACAGAATGTGACTTCTTAGGACAGCTCTGCATAGATATAAAGGGTTGTTCTTCCTAGTGTTTGAGCAGATGCTACTTGGAGGAGTTGGGAAGTCTTAGAAATACTGATAACTTGCTTTGCCACAAAGTCTAACACTATAAACAAGATCATAGTCTTAGTTTGTGCAAAATAATTACATGCTTCTAGAGCATTATACACCACATTTATATTATAATTATTATTAATAATGTCTGCTATACTTTACCTGACATTATTGTGTATTAGTTCTCATTAATATTGTGTCCAGCAAAGAAAACGAGCTCTTAAATTTACACTTTCCTTCATCAGTAGTGTGTGGGGAAGTATGTTTTCTTTAATATTACTTTTGTTTATTGCATTAGCATTGTCAACAGCATAATATACTTGTTAATGTTGTTGAAACATTGCTTTTTCTTTTAAGTGGTGTTATGTCATTGCTGAACAAGTCTTGTAGAACTGATTATTATTTTTTTCTACATTGAGCACACACCTGTTAACATTGTCACTGTGCCACAAAAATATTTTTTGGGGGTGTATCCTATCAATGTGGTTTCGGGTTTAGGTAGAAATCAGTAATCTGGTCACTGTTATTCAAGTGTTCCAACAAAAATATATGCATTATTATGTGTTTATGTACAGTCTTGATGGCCTTTAAAGGCAAGTGATTCAAGTGAAAATATGTTTCCTAATTGATTTTGCTAAAATAGTGTGTTGCTATGGAGAGAAACAGTGCCTTGTGTATATGGTCGTTTATGTTTCTGATCAAAAGAGAAAGTGTAACCTTCTTGTTACTTTAATTAAACATTAATCAAACCAGTAGCACAATTGGTGTGAAAGAACTCATGGTAAGCTGATAGGATTTCATTTTTAAGAATATGGCCATGGCACTTTTCTGTTGCTATACATTTTTTTTTTAAATGATTGCTTCTCCTTCAGCAGTATATAGTTTTTCAATTTATTCACTGTAACTTAACGTGGTGTACTAATTCTTTTTTTTTAGGTTCATAACACATTAGGTTTTGCTGAACTTGGCTACGTAATGGCTCTGTACATGGCCTCTACGATGTGTGCACTTGTCTTCTCTTTGCTTTCTTGATTTGGTTATTTTATTTTGTTAGCTAATGTGTATGTAAATGCAGTTTCAAGTATTGTTAGTGGCACATTCATTTCTGACATTTGGGTACATGCAGGTGTGCTGCATCAGTAGCACCCATGCACCCAACCTAAACACATCTCTAGGTGAGCAAAAACAGCTAAACTTAATGCTATGCTAGGAGTTATGACAATTTCTGTCAGGTGTTTGCCAATTACATTAGCAGTTGAAAAGAAAAGTCGTGAGAAATTAAAAAAAAAAGACAATGAGTCATTGAGAAGCAGCATAATGTAATATTTTAGTTATGGTTAAAAGCAAAGAAGGGAAGTTTGGTTGGTCGTGTGATGATGTATGAAGTAATTAGTAGCCTCTTAGAGCAACTGAATTAGTGCTAAGGTAGGGCTACAGGAAAATAATTGCTTTAAGAGGATAGAGCTATGATATCCTTTTAATGGTGAAGCTAACAAGTTTCAGTGTAGAGTGGGTTTTGTTGACACTTGTCTGCTGTAATTAGAAGCTGCTGGGATGAGCAGAGTCTACTCAAGTCTAGTGCAGGGCATAAGAGGACTCGTCAGAGGGCTTCATGTTTCTGAAATGTATTAGCAATCCCAATAAATTAGTGCTTCTCTGAAGGTGCCCAGTGCATATTTTCATAGCATGTTATACCCAAGAAAATGGAGAATTTAATAGAGTGCGTTGTTGGGCGAGTTGGTGTTCATTGTCTGAAAATAAAAGCAGAATACAAAAAGATGGAACACAAAAGATAAGAAGAGCACGCATCCCTTCTTGTGTGCCATATTTTACACTCTGATTTTATTTTCAAAGCTGGGAATGACCCACGAATCCACGTTGGGGGCCAGTGAGTTCATAGTGGCATCTGTCAGGGAATTCTATGCTTCGTGCATTCTGGGCTAGTGTTCTTCCACGGTTCATAAGTGTGGTTGAAGCATATACCATCAATGCAAATATGGTTTAATAATCATACAAACTTGTCTTCCTAGTTAACTTTGTGTAGACCAAATGCTCTTTTGTAATCCAAATGGCAATTCTTCATTCACTTGCCAACAAACATGTTTTTCTGTGTACATTTACATTTCCCTCTGCTGATTTTTTTTTCGTAAGTGTGATATCCAGAGTACCTTATGGTTTTCTTACCCAGAGGTAGGATTTTATGCCATACATTTAATCACCCAGCATTTTGCCATTGTATTCACCTTAGTAGCATTCTTATTGTTTTTGGCCTTGGTTGATGGGAGAAGGTATTTTTAGAAATGATACAAGTTTTATTGGGCATACGCACAATCTGCTCCTTTGTTTTATGTGGTGAAGAACTCTTCCACCAAAAAAGACACTTATAATGTCTATTTGTCTAATTATGTTGGAATTGCTCTTAAGTCTTTGAATGGGCCAAGTGTTCGAGATTCGCTAAGTTAGTAGCTCCAGACACAAACACTTTTCTTGCTCATCTTTCTTTTTTCTTCAATTTTTGGCAGCTGCTGAATTGTCAATTATTGTAAGGCCTAATTCTTTAAAGTGCAACAAACCATTAACAATTAAAAATATATGTTTTAATGTGATACTTTTGACCACAAGTAGTGTGTAGAGTATGAAGCAGGCCTCCATTAACCGGTGATAGAAATTTATTATTGAATCTGTAGTATGATAAAGACTGCTGATTTATATTTCAGTTAGCTGAGTGCAGTGATTGCATGCCACGCTGCGACTCTGCTAAAAGGTGAATGTACGCCTCCACATTGGGAATTGTTTCTTTTTTCTTTACTATACGCTTTCTGGTTGTCTGTTCTTTTTTTTTTTTTTGAAACACGTAACATGTTTATTGCTTTCTCGCCCATTTAGTGCCTGAGAGTGGTACCCTCGTGGTGTGGCCAAATGACCTGCAAACACAACACAATTTACTGACTTCACGTCATTAGTTTGTGATACCCTATGACCACCTTTACCAGCTGCCATGTTGCAATAAGAAGCCTGCTCTGCTTTACAGGTTTATTTTGGATTAGTTACATTAAAGAATGATATAACATAAGCTATCGAAGGCAACCTCTGAAGGAAGCAGAAAAAGCTATCAAATTTGTGCCAACACTGCTTCATTTGGGACTATATTGATCAATATATGCCAAATGCCTGCAAGGTCCCACCAGATGCACTGTTCTGCTCACCATTATTTAGCCTGGCCAAGCAAAGAGTATAGAGCATATTTAATCTTACCATTAGGCATTGTACCATCATGCAAATTGGTACATTGAAAAAATTCACTGCATTTTACCACCTGAGGTTTCAAAACCTCAAAAAATTTGCAAGGTAGATGAAACATGCATTTGTTTAAAAATTTGCAATTTATACTGCTTTTAGTATCTTCCCAGCTATTCTGCATTACGTTTGGATGAAAAGCAATCAGTTTCACCAGTCCTGTGTTCGGAGTAGCAAGACATGTCTAAGAGCACAACATTGTGGATTGATTGGTTGGACATGTTCTCTTATTTAGGGCCTGGTTATGCTGAAAATCGGCTAATATTAAATAGTTGCTGCACAAATGGTGCAGAATTTCTGGCTTGTGGATATTGTTTGCTAGAACTGTGTTTTATTATAAACATCACAACATTTGGTCTTGTGAACATTTCATAGTCCTGCATGTTGAATTAAGTTATTTTTCAGTTGCCAACATCATGCACCCAAAAATTTCAGTCCCATGTTTGGTAAAAGCAACTGTATTGCCATGTCGCAAGTGAACCCTGGTGTGGAAACGGTGCTCATGTGTTTATGGTTCTGAACTATTTAGTGTGCAATCTTGTCTGCTGCATTGTGATAACAACAATAGTCAGTGTTTAAACTGTATATGATGTGTATTTTTAAATGTTGGACGTGATGAATACCATCTTTTAAATGCATATCTAGATTCTTGTTGCTGTTACGCATTACTTGACCCAAACTTCTTGTGTGTCGAGAAGAAAAGCAATCTTAATTTTCTTTTGTAGAATGCATGAACCTGATCACTAGATGTGAATGTTTCATGCATGCGTGCATACTATGGCATGTGTACATGAAACAGTTTTTCATTAGCAATGGGCTCATTTTGACTTTGCCATACTGCTTAATAATACATTGTTACAGTATGTATAAGACTGCTAAAACATCAGCCTAATGATGTTTTTTATGACTTTTGTAACTGCCAGTGCAGAGAATTGCACATTTATTTCCTTAGGTAATCATGGCAATTGTCTCATTGACATTATACCTGTGGACAACTGGTCTTTCGGTAATGTTTTTGTTGCAATACTAAGAACGTCAAGGTTACTGCAATAAAGGTTTGGGACACGAGGTAACTTTTTCTTGCCATGCATTTTTACAAGCGTGATGTGTAATGGCCTATATGATCTACAGTCACTATGTGTTGGTATGATGACCAATGCATAGTAAAACCACAATAGGCCATGAAACAATGTTCAATATATCTGCACAGTGGTCTACGTCATGTACAACATATATTCGTGCACATTGGAAAAACACACAACGATTTAAATAAAAAAGATAGTGTATTTTGTATGTATGCATGTTAACATTTTTCAACGATTGCTACTACATATTATAGGCATATATACAGTGCACCACAAGTGACATTGTTATCAGTATTGGCAAATGCAGGGGATCTAGCAAGTCACTTGTGAAACTAGAATTTTATTTAATCCTTCAGGAACACAGCCATGTTGCGTCTTCAAGAATGAAAACCTCACTACTGTCCTGTTTGAACCTTGCAGCTGGCTTTTAACAGCACATGCAGATAGTACTTGTGTGGTTGTCTTCTAAAATTACTGCACATTGTAGTAGCTTAGCAGGTTAAGTTGTGCGTCTAAGCTTGAGCACATGGATTGGATTCCTGGCTATGGTGGCTGCATTTTGATGGGGCAAAATTCAAGAGCACCTGTTTACTTAGATTTAGATGCACATTGGAGAACTCCAGTAGGTCAGAATTAATCTGGAGCCCCCTCTGTGGTGTGTGTGGCTCATAATCATATTGTGGTCTTATTTCCCTGGTTGGCTGTCCAATAGGCTACTCTTGGCTCCGTCTTCTCATAGAGTGGTGTTCAAAAATCACAATGTCGCTGTCAGCTGCCATCTCGTAATAAGATCACATACTATGTGACGCCACAACAGGCAAAAAGTGTTCCATACTCGCCCCAATGGCAACGGGTGTGGCTGACTGAAACTCCCACATCTAAATGCACCTATAAAGAACATGTAGGAATGACTGCCGCTGCAGCTCAGTGGTAGAGCATTGGACATGTTATTCGAAGGTCACAGGTTTGGATCCTGCCAGTGCTAAGTCATCTTTGCATCCAATTTTCTTTCTTCACATTCATATTACAATTACTTCTAATGACAGTCACTATACTTTCCCTGGCATTTTTGTCTGTTCTCATTATTAATATGTCTAACAAAGAGAACAAGCCCTTAAAATTTACACTTTCCTTAATGTCACTGTGTGTATCACACTACTGCCACAATGCACTGCTGTGTACAACACCTATTCACCAAGTGAAGTAGATTAAAGTAGTGGTTTTAATTTGGGTATGGAGTGGAATAACGAATTAGGATGTGAAATTTGGATGGAGGGACAAGCGATTGAATGTTGCAAGGAAAAAAACTACTTCTACAGCTCCTCTAGGGAGCATAGCTTGGGTGTTCAAAGAAAAAAGTCTCATGTCTTCTCCTCCATTGACCACGTGATGAATACTTTGCCAACTTGTGACAGCTGCCCAGAGCTTAATTCATAAAGCTGTGCTGGGCATCGAAAAAGGGAGCGGCGGCATGGCAAATATTGATTTGGCAGAAAAGTGCACGACATTTTTCTCTGAGTTAAATAATGGCACTATGCAACGCCTACTCACGCCTCTAAAGCCGTCACGGCTTTTTCGTGTTCATTGTTTTCATTTATTGCATATTGCAAGTACTGCATATTTCAATTGCAGTACTTGGAGTACTACTGCACATTGCATTTTTTTTAAAGTTACTTTTGGCATTAATTTGACAAAAATGATTTGCTGCATTCAGTTTTTTTTTAATATGACCTGGCTCACTCTTTTTCTGCTCAACAATACAACAGAAGCATCTAGATTAGGCCTGTGTGGATAGCAAATTTTCCGTTTGAAACGAATAGTGATTTAGTTCGCATAATCTCATATCAAATCGGAATAGTATATATCCCATATTCTCACGTGCTTGCGGCAAGAAAGATCATGGTAGTTGTGCATGTGCCATGAAGGACTATAAAATAGACGAAAAAGAAGAACTCGCTTGCGCATTGTATTAAAGAGACCGACCTGCTTCTGGTATCTCGATCTCTGCTGCAAGACCTCTGTTTTGATGCCGTGGCAATATTATAAAGGAAAATTTACATATTTGTCATGACCCACAGACCTGTGCAATTTTTTAAAAGTTAAAACAAAGCATGCGTGAATGTAATTTTTTTTTTGTTTCAAAGAAGGTGGAAGCAACTTTGAATAGTACATAGCAGGATTTCATGTTTGGTAGAATGCAAGAGATAAGTTGTAAAGTGTGTTACATTTTAAAGTTTACTATACCGTAACTAGTGCATATAAACTGGCATAACAAGCTTTTCAATGTTAAAAAAAGGGAGAATCAATGTGAGGCTAGTATGTTCGTGGCAGTATGTTTGCGGCAGTGCGGATTTCACCGTTTGCTGCTGTGAAACCACCTTTATGGACATACTATGCATCTATTGGTGCATTTGGAATACTTCAAGATTGCCAATAACTTAAAATTCATATTGAATTTGAATACATTAATATTTGTTCAAGTATTCAAAGTGTTCCAGACAAACCTCTGAACCAATCTAGATATAAGATTTTAATATGATGCAAAGCTGAATTGTCAGTTAAGAGGTGTGGCTGGCACTTTTAGACACCTTGGAAAAAAAGAGATAATTAGTTACCTACGAAACAAAGTCTGCTCTGAAGTTGGTCATCGTGATAAAACTTTTGTGCATCAATTTCTGAAACAAAATGAAAGGGAAGATCGAGGGTCATTCAGTCAGCCACTTCTCCTTGCCGAATGCCGGTGACCCTAGTGTTGCCGCTAGATTTAGGCTTTCATTAATTAATGAATAATACCTAGAAATAGAATCATAATATCTCCTTCAAATGCAAATTACGACGGACTGTCTATAAATGTGCTGAATTTGCAGGACTTCTTCCAAGGCAATAAACATTTTTTAACAAGAAAACCAGGTTTTAGGGCATCGATTTGCACATTTTCAGTGACTATTTGTGGTTGATGCATCACATGTGTTTTTGTATAAAAAGAACCAGCTCTCAGGCTCCAAGTATAGGCATAATTTTTTTATTAGTTGTATCAATATAGCACGAAGAAAAATTGTGTTTTTGGTGTCACCGCCAGAATATGGCATGTTGAACAGTTCATTCAAACATGGTAGTGTCTTGAGCAATGTGAAAGTTTGCAGCCATATACAGCACATCGAAGGTAAATGATTCTATGTTAATGATATGCAAGAGGTTCTGTTATTAAGAAATCAGTGTTTACATTTCTTGCTTTTTTCCTGGCTACCAGCTGACAAAACTGACAAAAACAAGTTGAATTCACAAAAATGTATATCAGCAGTCTTCAATGATTCATTAGAAATTCATACACCACAGAGTTTTACATAAACAGCAAAATGCCATTAATATGATTTTTATGGAAACCAGAAAATAAAACTTATTATGCAAAATTCTATCAACAGAAGCGGTTAAAAGAAGCAGAAAGATATGCATACCACATCAGCAACTCGTTTTTATTGAGCGTCATTGGGGTAGCTGGTAAATTTGCACTGCACTTACATCTTTTTAATGTCTAAGAGTAAATTCTTCGGCAAATTCAGCAGCATTGGTTTTCGTTGGAAAACGGATACTGCTTCAGCCTCAGTGGCCCTGCAATAAGCACAATGTGGCTTGCTGGAACGTGGTTTGAACTAGTATACCAAAGAATAAACATAAGATTTCTGGATATATCAGTCACGATCCTCCTTTGCAGTCGTGTTATCTAATTTTCAGCAAAAAACACCAGACTCGCGCGAAAAAGGCAGCACAGTCACAGTAGAAGCTAGAATAGTGGCGTTTGTAGAACCTGTTGTAAGCTTTCTTGAGGCTATTAATACAAATTGATTAATTGATTAACTCTTATGAAACTGGCACAACCCACCATGGGGGATTGGCCATGAAACAGGTGGTGCCTTGTTATATAAATGAATATGTTCTCAATATGTAGCAATATAGAGTTTTTAAAATAAGTGATTAGCTTTAATAAGGAGAAAGAGGAGAAAATAAAAGAGGAGGCCAATTTTGTTGAAGAATAAGCTGAATTTAGATAACCTTAACATTAAATTCCTATTTTCTCACGTAGGAAATCGCATACAGCTTTGCAAATGTTCCTGCGGCTAAAACCCAGTACGGAAGTTCCAAAGTAAACAATCACCGGAAGTGATAAATTTAAGCCCAACCTTCGGAGTGGTTCATCAAAAAGAGTTTTTCTTTGACTGGTAAATAATCTGCATGATAAGAACAAATCATGCAAGGATTCACTCTCACTTTAGTGGAGACATTAAGCTGAACACACCGGACCAGCCCAGTGTAGGTAAAAGTTCACTGGGAAGACTCGGCATCGTATTCTGGTGACTGACATTTCTGCCCTTCTAGAGCAGCACCATCGTCATTTCCAATTAATTGAGATGAGGAAACAGCGCTCTTTCTGTCCTTGTCTCTTCTTCTGTAGTTACGTCGTAACTACTCGTAGTCTTGCGCTGTGCAAATATATAAGAGGAAACTCAGATGCTGACTGAGTGAAGTTATCCGATGTGGCAAATTTTTCAAATTATGCCGCAGATACAGACGTCTGCAATAAAGATATTTTGGGACTATAGCGAGATGCTACTGCGAGGGCATCTGCATATTCATTGAGAGTTTTACCTTTGTGCCCTGGTACCCACATCAAGTATATAATATGTATATGCCTTGGAATGAGATAGTAAAGTGCTTCTAAAGTATTTGAAAAATTTGGTGCAGCCAACGAAGAACAGACAGGGTGTTGGAATGATGGTATCTGATATTGGTAGACGTAATTTGCATATACCTAAAACAATGGCAAGTAACTCCTAGTGATAAATATGTGTAAAATCAGGTAAACAAATTGAAAACTGCCTACCTGTAAAGATGGGATTCCTACTCCTGCCTTTGCTTCACAAATTGAAGCATCAGTTGCAATCACTGCAGCCGTTTCTAAATTTGACTAATGGTCTTCCAAAATGTCATTTAAGTATTTATTGGGCAAATGTTTGAAATTCTTAGGAAATATATAGTGAAGTTCTATTATATTTGTTTGTACATATCTGTTTAGGATTTTTACTTCACGGAGCTGCACTTAGTATAATGCTTCCAATATTTCTGCACGACAATTACTTGTGGACACCGTAACCTTGACCACTGATAGTTAAAAAATAATGTTGGTTGATTGATAAAAATATACCGTGACCTCCTCAGTCATGAAGCATGTACCTTTAGGAATGTCCATACGCTTGTAAGGTACCAAGTATGCCATAAATTAGAATTTTTGTCAAGTTGGGAAGCACCCACTACTTCACTATTCGTCACTCTTTGAAGATGCGAGGAACCGGCTGCGATTTTTGCAAGGCAATATGTGCACTTTGTTGATGCAGCGGCCAATGACGATTAAGAATTATGGCCGAGCCCTGCTTAATGAGTTGGAAGCGTTAAAAAACTAATTCGCTATGCAATTTGTATTGTGTGATGCCTGATCGTTATTTTACTCTTCTACCATACTTTATCATATCTGCTAACGATGTCGTTCCTTGCCCGACAAGACGGCTGTATAGCATGTTTTTGTGAAGGATTTCAGTAGGCTTGTGCGAATATTTGAATACTCTAACGAATAGTAGCATATCCCAATTCGCTTCGATTAAAATTTAAATTATTGAAAATTTTGAAGTATTCGCTATGAACAAATAGATGTATATCAACCTTCGTGTAGCCGCTTGTAAAGATAGTTTCACTGCATTGTAGGCATGCTAAGCCGTGAAAACACGTAATTAGGCAAATCCGCCTTGCCGCGAAGCCCCGCTTCAAATTTAAAGGGGCCCTGCAACATTCACTGCATGAGCATGATCAGAAAACGCTGCCGATCGGTAGTCGAGGCTACGGAGAACACACGAGCGAAATATTACAGCACAGCACACGGCTTGCAATTGACAATAAATTCTCGAAGACAGCTGAAAATTCCACTCTTTTCTTAGCAAATCACAATACAAGCTCAAAAATCACTTGTCACAGGCATTGCCTGATGTGAGAATGGCGCGCTCGGTCGTTACTGGGGCTGCCGTGGAAGGCTGCCACTTCTTTACGCGTACGTGCACAATCGCACTGAAAGGCCGCGCATTTGAAGGGAAAAAGAAAGAGAAAAAGCACTCAAGGTCACGTGGTGCGTGTGACGTATTTTCTTTCCTCGTGTCATGCCTTCCTGCTTAGTTTCCAGCTCTTTCGTTGGAACGAGAGGAGAGAGAATGCGATTGAAGCTTGCGACAAATCTTTTGCTCGTACTGGATGTATTCTAAAAATTTTGTGGCAGTAAATTCGTGGGGCAATAAGCTGTTTTAGTGAATCCATTCCATGGCTAGTTGTAAAAGTGTTGCAGGACCCCTTTAAATAAACATATTACCCTCAAATCAATTCATCATTTTATTAGGCTTAGAAGCTTGTTATGATGGCTTATATGCTCTAAGCATAATAAATTTTAAAATGGTACATATTTTACAAGTTATCACTTACATCCCACCTAAACTCAAATCCCGCTACTACTCAAAGTTGTTTCGACTTCCTGTGAATGAAAAAAAAAATGGCATTTGCATTTCAATAAAAAAAATAGTGTTGATGATAAATATCCCCATTTTGTGTTTATATGTCATACATACCATTCGAAATTATGCAACCAAAGTTACTATTCGCTTCGAATTTGTTTTGATCCTAAAATTCACTATTTGCACAAGCCTAGATTTTAGAGCACATTTTTTAAAGCACACTCTGTGATAGAACACTGGGCTGCCACAGAGAAGGCCCAGGTTCGAACCCTACTCTATACTGGATATTTAGCTTATTTCGCGTGATAGAGGTTACGGACACTGACGGTGTTGGTGGCAGACTACTACAGTGCCAAAAATAACCATTGTTGTGATCTCATTATAATAATAATATCAGGGGTGTACATCTCAAAACGACCGTACGACTAGGAGACACGCCGTTGTGGAGGGCTCCAGAAATTTCTACCACGTGGTGTTCTTTATTGTGCACCTAAATCTGAGCACACGGGCCTACAGCATTTTCACCTCCACCAAAAATGCAGCCGCCGCACCCAGGATTTGATTCCGCGACCTGCAGGTCAGCAGCCAAGTACCTTAGCCACTAGACCAACGCGGTGGGGCTCCTTCACAATTACAGTGTTATTTCAATAATATTCCTTGTACTTTCTATGGCATTATTGTCTGTTCTCATTAATACTGTTTCTAACAAAGAAAATGACCCCCCATGTTTACACTCCTTTCCTTCTAAGTCACAACTGGCATTTCCATGGAAAATCATGCTACTTTGGTTCTTTCACAAAAGCTTCCCACTTGATAGTTTGTGTAGAAACAACTAGATTGTGTTTCATACTTTGTAATATTATTGCTCTGTATATACGAGGCAAGCATGCAGGTTGTGTGAAGGCTTGCACCACTAGAGCAGAACACTACATACTTTTCACTCAGGTGGGAGGATAGGGCAGTAAATTTAGTCAGCGACAAAAGTTTCCAGGATATGTGCACCATGTCAAATGTGAATTTCTGTCTATGTTTGATACTAATGGATAGAATGGATTGCTCTACAGATAAAAAAAAAACAGTACTGGTGAATGAAACTTCAACTTAGAAGCTGTTTCCAGGCACAGTGAGAATAAAGCTTTTTTGAAAATGTTGTGCCTTGAAACTTCTATTGCTGAATGCACATTGAATGTTGTGCCTTGAAACTTCTATTGCTGAATGCACATTGGTTGTTAAACACCTGCAAATATCCTTTGACCTGTTTATAGAGGCAGCTACTACGTACTTGTGCTTCAACTGCTTGTTCGACAAATAGCTGTAAATATCTGGTGATTTCAATATGACATATTTTCCATGAAAGGTTCTGGTAGGAGTGTAAGAGTACTGCCCAGTACTGCTTTATTCTCCCATTATAGCAGCATGCCTAAGTTTCCATCTGTTATAGGTCATTATAAATTTTCTTGAAGTTTCACTGTGTGCCTTAATTCGAAATAAAGACTATTTTCAAAATGGTGGTGTGCAATACACTCGAAAGAGAATTCAACAGGTTGAGGTCCCATCACGTTAGTTCAGCTTACAGATTTATTGCTAAGGCAAGATGACTACAAGCCATCTTAAATGACATAAAGCTCTACAATAAAGTCTTATTTCCACTCAGTGCTATATTTAATACAAATTCAGAGAGATTTTTCTCTTGGAGGCTTCATTACCCCCTAAGCATTATCAAATAAGTGTTTATTTCAGCAGCAGTGCATCACACTTTTATCGTCACTTGTAAAGCGTTTCATCTGCTTTAGTCATTTTTGTGAAGGCATAGGGCTATGTTCAAATTTTGTGAATTATTCATAAAAATATGTGGGGTTTTACATCCCCAAACCACTATATGATTATGAGAGACGCCATAGTGGAGGGCTCTAGAAATTTCGATCATCTGGTGCACTGAAATTGCACAGTACAGGAGCCGCTACCATTTTGCCTCCAATCGATATGCTACCGCCACGACTGGGATCCAACCTGTGACCTACAGGTCAGCAGGCAAGCTCCCTAGCCACTGATCCACCGAAGCAGACTTTTGTGAATAATTCAATAAGGAAGTTTACAGTGAAAGTCCTACTTTGTATGTTCCATAAATAGCAAGCCCATGCCCACAAAAATGCTATTTTAAAAAACTGCCAGACTAGTTTTCAATAAAGTTCATTCTCTATCTCTCTGTATGTGCATCTTACCAGAAGCCATAGTTAATATCGCCGGTTGAGCACACAGGTGGCTAGCACCAACTGTAGCACTGTATTTTCTGAGGTCATTCTTTTTCTCTCTTAGTCAGTGGCAAAGCAATGGTCGAGACATTTATCATTATAGGAATCGCATGGTACAGAGTGGTGTAGAAAGCTAGTGTTAAATCAAGAAGACATGACTGCAAAACACTGGTCGATAGAAAGGGTACTCGCTCTTACCTGTATTAGTTGTCCAAGTGTATTCTCAGAAGAACGTTGGTGTTTGTAGAAGACTATCACCATAAACCATGAGTAATAAGACACTTCTTGGCATTTGATGTCAAATAACAATATCCTACAAAAACTGATGTTAAAATGCAAAAAAAAATCTAGTAACATTTTGGACATGACATGCTTAAAGGTAGCGATCAAGGCTAAAGTTGAAGTCTGCAACCTTTCAGTATGAAATGAGAATACTAAATTAATTATGATGAACATAAGGAGGCTTGATCATCTTTATTTGCAGCAGTTTCTTACCAAAATACACATCTAGATAGGATCTGTTAACGAGTGTTCATTCCCAGCACGTTCTTTAGCTGTGGAAGAGAAAAATAAATGTTATAAGGAATCACTAAAAAAAAGCCATCACTGGCAATGCATATGACGATCACACTCGTAGCATTCTATAACATTTGTATAAAGCCAATAGCGACATAATAACAAGGTTCATAAAGACACTAAAGTTAGTTAAATATTTTGAATAAAAACTAGAGATTTTAAATTTAATTTGAAGTGTTCAGCTTCAAAGCTGCACGTGGGTTACAAGAGAATTTGCATGGAGAGCTCTCTAACAATTTCAAGCACCTGGGCTCCTTTAATATACATCGAAATCTATGTACTGCAGTACTTTTCATATTTTGCCCCCACAGTAAGGTGTGGAAGCTGTATAGGCTAGCAATTAAATCTACATCGTGCTCAGCAGCGGAACGCCAAAGCTATATGACAGTTGCAAAGACTATGTATGCTGCAAATCTTGAAGCTTCTTAAGCAGTAAGGCTGCAATGAGTCTTTGACAGAGCATGTGATCACTTAAAGTAGAAACTCTTTGCAACATATGCAAAGTCTTCATTTAATTTAAGAGACAGCTCTCAGTGAGGGCTTTGATGTCATCTAAAAATTGCACTTAGAAATGATTTCAAGCCTCTAGAGCATCACTCTAAGATAATCTGTCTTCGTGTATAACTTTTCAAAGTTCATGCATGTCTGCTAAAGTTTTTCAAAGGCTCTCAAAAAACAAATAAATGAAGAGTGCAGCCACATATTCATGAGAATCTGAGCCAACTATAAGGTTCACAGTGAAAAACCAGAAATAGGCTTAAAAATTGTGCTTGCAAATGCTTCAAATATGTGGTAGGTGCATGTACTCCATGCACACGCCACATACTACTACACCATGGCTGAAGTAACAGCACATTTTACTAGACACTGCTGAGCACTCGAGCAGTTCAACTAATCATGTGAAAAAAAGGTTTAAAGCTTTATAAGTAATAACATGGCTCCACTACACCACCGCACTAATTTTAACACATATTAAACCTTAGTTGCTGTTTTACGTGAACTTCGTAGAGAGGCTCAAGTGCTCAGAACATTTCATTGTGCCATGAGTCGGTGTACCTCCATTTTGCATCAACAGATGTACCTTTCAGAGAGAAAGAGGTGTTTGATTATGTGATACATCGCCCTTGACACCAGCAACGTCACAAAATAAAGTTTCAGCTCTTTCTCCACTGCATTTAAGGTAAGTAACTTTCCTAGCTCTCCTGCTTGATTAATGATGGTCAGCAGTGGTTTACCCTTTATTGCCAATGCAAAAGGTGTTCACTGTTATGCAGCAGAGTTGTGCTTGAACCACAAACTGCAAGGAACCTTATGAATATCATCTGGTGCAAAAAGCAATACCAGGTACGTTTATTACCCAACTTGTCAAACCAATCAGTCTTAGGGTTCACCACTTGAGCAGCATACTCAACGGAATACATGAGCAACAAATGAATCCCCCATTTTTCAGGTAATGCTTGCCATGAACCATGCAATGCAAGATTAATAAAGCACCAGCCTAAGAAGATTGGTGATGTAGGCCTGTATTTTTCTGCGACCAAAATACTCAAAAGAAGCCCGAATTCTACAGTTCAACTGATAATTGATGCAGTAGACTAGCATACTTTGCTAAGGAAGGTGTCAGTCAGGAGAAAATTCGGCAGATCCCACATACCTTGGGAATCGATGTTATATATGAAGCATGCGCATGCAAGTTGAGTATGTTGTAATTTTTTTATTGAGTGAAACGTTACAAAGTTGAACTAAAGATATGTACAAATGCACGTACAGACATATGTTAAACAGCCGTATATGTTTTATATCACTAGTTGTTTACAGTTGCGTAACCATGCCAACAGCAACATGGATATTTGCAACACCAGAAGCAGTAAGCTGATATAAAGCGCCGCTGCTCACGAGGCTCGTAGCCTTAGACACTCTACATAAACTTAAGTGGATGACACCTGACTACAAGTGATGTTAACCCGACATGACGGCTGTATTGTAGGAGTACATAAGTAATGTTTATGAAATTGGAAAGCCAGCACCGCAACCACAATTGGCATTTAACGAACATTAGGGTATGTTTGAAAGGTAGTTCCAAGACCTGGCTTGGCCTTTCGACCCACAACAACAGATGCCGGGCATGCGACCCACTGCACTACGTTCACACCCTTTGTAGTCTTTAAAAAAATGCCCTTTATATCTACCACTGTCCTCTCACAGCGTTCTTGGTAAAAATGACAGGAAATGTAGGATTTGAAGACTTGTGAGCCTTACCAGCTGCTATAGACTTCCATGTTCAACCATGCTGAGGAATAAAGTCAAGTGCAGACTTAAGAATGGCACTTTTGATATCACCAGTTGGCCCAGAAATTGGTTCACTGATGGTAGGTTGTGTTTTCTCATCTACAGTATTTTTTGTACTGTATTGAAAGTTGCCAGCTGCCAAGAAATGCAAAATAATGCAGTGCAAAAAGATTTTTCATTTTCATGTGTTTTTTACAAAAATATTTTTGCCGCATAAGCATTAAACAATATCTAATGAATAGAAAAAGAAAACAGAAACCTTACTCTTGTCCCACTAAAAACCATGGTTGCACAAAGAGATTTACTGGATTAATTTTCCAGAACAGTGACTAACACTGTCAAGGGCAAGAACTATTACACTTTCTACAAGGTCTAGTCTAGTCAGTGCAGTTTCAAGAACTTCAGCTTCTTGTTCAGGAGGTAAGGTAGGAAACAAACTATCTTTAGATTGTACTTTGTAACCTCTCACTTTTTCTTTGTTATGTTCTAATTCAACTTTATAGTGAGCTCTCGACAGATCTACAGTTTCTTTCACTTTCTCCACATACTTCCTTGCTATTTCACATATAGACTGGTTCTCCTCGCTACATTCTTGACTGTGATATGGCAACACCAAAGCAAAGTATCGTATTAGGTTAAGCACTGCTAATACACAGTCACTATCACCAAGAATGTTCATCAGGCCCTGTAAGGAGAAGCTCGACAGAATTTTAAGAAATTCTAGAAAGTTTGTTCCCCAGAAAGCGTCCATATGAATGCTTGCTTTCAAAGCAGCGTGCATATCTTGGCGATAACAGTCAATCAGCAGACCACGAAATCCAGCATGCTTTTCCACTTGTAGCATTTGGCAGTAGAGGATGTACCTAGCCTCATGCTTGAAGCACTTGATGTAGCTAACCAAAGTGCTCAAAGCAGTTGTCCTAGCGGCACTCAATTGGCAGTAGATCATTACGTTACCTAAGCAGCGCACAAGGGCAATTAAGTTGGTGTTGTCCAAATCCATGTAACAAAATTCTCCCAGGCTGAGGCACGATACTAATGTAGCACACAGTGCAACTCTCTTTGAGACAACATGGCCTGAATTGTGCAACAACAGCACCAACATGCTTTGCAGGCTGTGCTCATATATATAGCGATTTGTATAAACACACGAAACACTATCTTGCTCAAGATTTTCTACAAATATCAACCAGGCTAACACGGCACGACAAATTGGCGGTACAAGTTCAGGAAGGTCTTTCTCGGTGTCTTCTGTGTGACTTGCTTTTCCCTTGTTTTGCGTAGCAATTCCTGAGAAGCTAAGTATTATCAAGTCTGTCGACCGTTTGCTAATATGGCTTAAAAGTCCTAGTGCTGAAAGCCGAGCGACATTGGAAGGCAACACGTTAGAACGAATTCGGAGATCCAATACAGCAGTGTCGCCAAGAAACAACAACAAATACCGCAAAATCAGGTCGCTTACTGCCATAGTGCATTCGCCAATTTCAGATTCCTCCTGCAGGTGATGATCAAGTGTGATGTCAGAAAGAAATTTTGCTACGGCATTCAAGCAATCACCGAGATTTCGGCTCTCCTGGGATTCCGTGATGCTATCATCGCCCGCTTGATCCCCGCCACTTTTAGCGACGGCAGCACATAACGATTTCAAATGGTTGTGGAGAGAATTTAAAACAAATTCCAAGAATACCAGCCTGTTCCCCGAAATATTCGGCAGCAATTTCTGAATGCACTGAATAACAGCACGGAATACGACACTGGACTTAATCAGGTGCAAGTGTTCTAGCAAAGAGATGAGAACTTCCTTCTGCTTGGCATATGATGTTACAACTTCAAGCAGATCTTTGCAAAGTAATGCATTGTCATTTAATTTTAAGTCTACTTCCTTCTGCATAGCAGTTAGAACAGGGAAAACAAGATCTCATCCATAAGCAAAGATGGTGGCAGAGGGGGCCTCCCGGATAAATAATAGTGCTTCGCTATATCTCTGGGAATCCAACAATTCCACAACTGGCAATACGAGAGCATGACAGTCCATTTCTTCTATGGTCGTGCATTCCTCCATAGCTTCTTGTAAGAGTCCAAGCTGTGGTCTTGAGGGATACGCGGGCATGAGGGATGCGGAATAGAAACGTTTCTTAGTGCGTAGTAGGTACACAAACAGGTTCGCCACCTACTAACCTCGCAAGTCGCTGAACCAAGCGGCAGCGGGCTTCACGACTGCAAAGGTTTTGAATGTCACCCTTTGCGCAAGACAAAGAGGCATCTCACGCAGGTAAAGGACACCGCCAAAACCACTGGAACCACAGCCTATAGGCAGGATATAGAAAAAAGGCAGGGCATAACCAACGCCTCCTAAAAAAATTATCCCTGGAACGTGAGCCGCGAATGCGCTGCCCTACTATGGTGGCTAGAAGCAAAGGTGTCATCATCGGCACGCCGGAGAGCGAGCGAGGATTCATCCGGATGCGGCAGCATTGCATTCGCTTTCAAGATGCCCCTCCTCGCACCCACGCGCGCGTATTAGTCCTATTTTGTTGCAAATATTTTACGTTATTCTGCAGATTATAACCAAGTCTACCTTTCACAATTCTGGCGGCACGCTGTAAAGCGTGTATTGGCACTGAAAACTAGTGTTTTCAATTCGCTTCGTAGTATATGAGCTACGAAGCTTGGAAGATAGAGAATCAAGTGACTTGTCGTGAGCTTGACACCAAAACAAAGTCTGTGCAGTTTTCACTTTAATGACGTGGTGTTCTTCGTGAAGTCTCAATGCACGTAAAGGTATCGGCAACCGTTATTATTATGACTTGTGCAATGAAGGTCCAATTTTTAAAAGACATTTATTTTCACGAAATCGAAAAACATGAAAAATAAACACAACATATGCATTAAGGTTGGAGAGAACTGCAAATTATACGAAACTCAGCTAAAGCATGTGAATAAGGACACTAAAAAGAACAGTAAATATACGATGATGCAATGCGCATATATACAAACATGACATTGAAATTTGATTGGCAAACATTGATAGTCACAAACCAGTTCAGGAAAAAATTGATTTCTGCATATGTGAACCACAGCCAGAGAGTGACATCACAGTTATTAATGGGAGATTTGTAACAATGTGAACAAGACAATAGTAAAATCACAAGAAACAACACAGTGTGAGTGATGCACAATACCATAAAATAAAACCTTGTTCTCTGAGTTAACACTATGACAGTTAGGTCATACGTCTCAACTTCAAGAACTTCATTTTTTCACTTTTTTTCATTGGATGCATTTTCTCCAGCAATGAGAAAATGCATTCTGGTCATTGTAAAGGATCAAATTATCTGATTGATTTGTCACTTTTAGTTCGTGGTGTTCAGAGCCGACCATTTTTAACCTCTCCACAGACAGGCAAGAGATAAGGTCTGTTATGCTGTCACTTCTCAACTTTTTAAACCTGAAGCAATATGTGAATGCATCTTCCATAACTTTGACCAGTCTGTTAAGGACTCAAACGGATACAGAAGGCATGATTCTGCTGGAAGCAAGCAGGAATTCTCAGAGTGAAGCAACAACCTGCTACATTCTTTGCACTTTGTTTTTTTCACCATCTTCCGGGCCACATAGCCACTGACGTAATAAGTGATCCGGGAGTCACTTTTGCATCCAATGAGATCAGTGTGGTCAGGGAGGGCTTCACAAACAACAATCATTTCATGAACCTCATTGAGGTGCCCCAAATCTAGAAGCTCATCCAGCTTATTCTGCAATTTTATTGAATTAGTGTAAATGCGCAGACATATAAAGCTGCTCAGGAATCCAGAAGGTATGTTTCCACTGGAGGGTGACTGTATCAAGCTGTAAAAACTGAGGCAATTCACAGAGATCAAAAATTGTGTTGGCGAAGGGTGATAATTCGAGCCAGACATCTGCTTCATAATTCCAAAAAAAGATTTTAAGCGCATCTTGGCAGAGGCGAGACGTCATCAAGTATTTATAGCCCAAGGTTTTCGTGACGTAGTGCCGGATGGAAAGGATGCTGGTAAGAGTTACGCGGAGTCCTTTGACAGTTGATTCACTCAGGAACCCACCCTCCTTAGGTACAGCTATTTCCCAAGTTGCTAAGAACCCGTTGATAACATACATAAAGCTAAGGTCGATTAATATTTCATCAAAATCAGCTTCGCACACAACGTACTTATTTTCCAGTGGTTTATCAGCGCGAGGAATCGCACGCTCCCGGGCCTTGCGCCGTTCATCGTCGGCGGGAGCAGAGAAGAGAGACGCTTTTTTCCCTTGTTTGCGGGCCGAAACACATCCCGCATTGCATCTAGGTGCAAAGCAGTGTCTTTGCTGCTTACCCATCACTGTGACATTTCACGTTGCAATTTGCGAACAAAACAAGTCTGAACAAAACAAGTCAGTCATACATATCGAAAGCTTTCAACCCATGTGTAATTACTCTTGAAAGCTAACAAGCATATGCATATAACTGAACATAGAGATCGCTGAATGAACGTCGCTCTCATAGTGTTGCGGCGCTCGAGTTTAATAGCAAGGCTTCAGGACAAGGGTCCGATCCTGCTGTCAGATGCAGCGCTTGCCCTGTAGTGTTGATTTTGAAAAGAGGAAGGGCAGGACATTTCCATACAGCCACAGAACACAGCCAACAGGGAAGCGACGGTAGCGTCTGGGTTTGGTAGAGAATCGTAAAAAAATTGCAAAATGACTATTTTACTAATAAGTGAAAAATGTTTCCTTACCTTCTACACATAAATATATTTTTGAACCGAATATAACTAAGAGTATTGTTTATATAATTTATACTTGCATATAAAATGAAGTAGCTAGGTTTCAAAAGCACCAGGGTGTTTCGATATGGCGTGCTGACGGTGATGTGTGCGGCAGGGCTGGGGAATCTCATGGCGGAGTAACTAGTGCCGACGACAGCACCGCCCGCCAAGAACTGCCAGCACAGATGGAACAGTGGACTCCCAATCTCGGCAATGGGCGATCCAGCGGCTCGATGGGGCCCTGGCCAGGCAGAGGAGAATGGGAACTCGTGACCCGCAAGTGCGTGGACCCAATTATTCTCTGGCGCATCAGGTTCAACCCTCGAGTTCTTGGCCCAGTATTTCTAGGACTCCATAGACTAGAGCATTAGAAGGGTAGACCGCGCCCTGCGAATCCAGCACATACACCACACAGGATCCTGTGAATTAGGTTTTTTCTCTCTCTCTCTTTCGATATGGCGGTTGGCCTTCCGTATAGCAGACCACGTCGTCTGCTGGCCCCCGCTCATTGTAGCAGCCCCAATTCTCAATTTCTATCCTTTCCACATAGTGCATTGCAGTAAAGTGCGCAATATAAGCTCATAAGTATCTTGCATACTTACCTCAGTAAGTTGTGACGCTGCATACAGGCTGAGCGAAATGACAACGCTGGTCACACAAGCTTGCAACAAGAAATCGTTTAATTGCGAGTCAATCGATAGATGTTTACACAAAATAAAGGCCACGTAAGTAACATCACGTACAGCAGTGAACAATATGCATGCATTAGCGTTCATGTGCAAAGAAAGTATACGTACTACGCATAGCTCTAACGCAGATGCCTGGAGAACAGAAGCTGTCCAGCGCTGGCTGATATATCCATCGCACTGCACGAAACCTTTGCTGCAGTAAGTAAAGCCATAGAGCTTACGTCCCTGCACTTGTGTAGCTCAAGATTTCACAACAACTCGTTGACAGTATTCGGTAAACTTTCTGTAATTGGTATCAACATAATTGCGTGCCTTTCACGAGTAGTGCGGCGAGACTGTTTTCTGGTCCGCACAGCAAACTAAAGTGCGTCACTTTCTAATTTTCTATGTGTTCGCACTTTGCATGTTTCTGAATGCCTGAAATTAAATGACGAACGTTTTTTTTTTTTATGCTTACCATTCCGAAGTCTTACAAATAAAATCGTCAAAAAAAAAAGAGGCCTCGTTCGGTTTCGTTTATCTACGCAGCCAGGTGCGCTGTCGTCGTCTCGATGGTTATCATGGACATGACCTACTACACTCCTGACCTGTTCAGATAGCGGGGTTCCTATGGGAGCGCGTGTCCCCGCTCTCGTTCAACCGCTCACCATTGGTGGCGCTACCTATAACCTGTTCGTCTGTTTCTTTACGGTTGTTTTGTAGGCGCTGGTATAAGAATGCCTGCATTCTGTAGTGAACTGGCGGCATATATGTGACTATTTCTTCCCATACATTGCTGGTTAAGCAAGGTGTTCAGAGCGCTTGAGTATTTATAGCACACTGGTTGACAAACGTGGGAACCCGTAGATTTACACGATGTAGGGCAGCCTATGCGTGGTAGCGTGCATTTTATTGCAAAAAAATTCTGAATGTCTTTTAGTATTATTATTTCTGAATAATTCTAAATTTTGGATCATAAATACGCACTACGAGTGCTTTGTTGGTCAAAATTTGACCACAAAGAGTGAAGATGACGTCAGCGAGCAGGTGCTGACTAGCGCCACGCCGCTCGTAGGTGACGGCCCTAGCGGCAGAAGGTATGAACTAGAACGTGGGCGCTGGAAGAGGTGCTCTCTGGGCAGGTCAGGAGTGTAGTAGGTCATGATCATGGATACAGTGTACTAATCATGGAGATGGTTATGACTCCTCACCACAGATGCCACAGAACACCTGTCCTCACGCTGTGGCAGCGAAGCTTGCAACATACCAGGCACTGCGCCGTGCTGCCGACCGGGTTGCAGAAATTAGGTGCCTTTTCTTACTTTCTAACAACTACCACCACCAACAAGCCACGGGCCTGGCAATGCTTTCACAGTTGCCTCCGAGCAGCCATGATGTCACGTGACAGAGCAGTATGGTTGTGTCACGTGACTGAGCGGCACGAAGGCGAGCGGTTTCACGTGGCGGCCGGTCGCAACTCAACGCAGGAGGCATGGCCTCCGAGATTGCGTGCTGGCAGGAGGCTCCCAATTGAAAAGAGAGCGATGTTCCAGGCATAGTTTTTCTAGGAGGAGGAGGAGGAAAAAACCTTTATTGATGCTGGCTGTGCCAGATAGCCCTTATCCCCACCGGCTGGTTGACATCCCTAGTCCGGGGCGTCATTAGTCGAGGCCGCCACCCGAGCCCGCTGGACTAGAGTTCGCTGTTCCTCCAGTGTGGAGCTATTGAGTAGGGTCGTCTCCCAGTCCTCTTTGGTGGGGTTGGGAAAGCGGGTTAATTTTGGGTTCATTTGGCAGGCCCAGACCGTAGGGTAAGTGTTGGCCACTTCCCCACAGTACTGGCACTGCCCTCTTATTTTTGGGTCGTAATATTTGAGTATGGCTGGACAGAGCAACGTGTTTGTCTGTAGGCACCGCAGGACGCGCTCCTCCGTTTTCGAGAGTCCCTTCGCTGGTGCGGGATACAAGCAGCGTTGCTCAATGTAGTATTTGATTTCTCGAAACCGTGTTAAAGGTGTGGGACGTTCAGGTCTATCAGGGGAACGGGGAGTTTCCCGGGAAGTAAGCACGCGGGCCGCTGCATGTGCAGCCTCGTTATCCTGTAGACCCTGATGTCCCGGAGTCCATATAAGACGTTTTGGGGTAGGATCGTGGTTCCCAATGCTGAATTTTAAAAGTCTATTAGCCAATGGAGAGATTTCGCCTGCAAGATAGCTCTCGCAGGCTCTTCGAGAGTCTGTAACTATTTGCTTTGAGTTTGGATGGGATAATGCCAGTGCAATGGCCACCTCCTCCGCCTTACTTGAGCTTGTGGCTTTGAAAGTGAGGCCGTCCACCTGCGTTCCTTGATGTATTACCGCCGCCGTGTAGTATCCCCTAGGTGACGGCCCGGACACATCGACGTAATAGACCCCATTACGGGAGCCAAGCCGTTGTTCAAGTGCCTCAGCGCGCGCTTGCCTTCTACCCTGGTCATATTGCGGGAAAGCGGGGACACCCAGAATTTTGTTCTCTAAAGTTCAGTAATACGTTCCGCGTTTTCAATTTCGCATTCGTGCCGGATCAAGAGGCGGTCCAGTAGGAGCCTGCGTAAGACGCGTATATTGACGCGCGTATGTGCCAGTGGTGAGGACAACGAAGGAGCGCGAGTGTCTTTGGCCGAGGGTAAAAGACGAAGAAGTCGTTGCAGTCTGTTTTCCTGCGATCGATAAATCGTATTTTGTTTGAGGCGCTTTGTGTGCTCGTCAATCTCGCGTCGTCACACTGGTGGAGGTGCTGGGTACGTCTTCATGCTTAGCACCCCTTCGCGGACCCGACATTCAAGCCCGGAATCACTACCACCCGTCGACACACCAGTCCACCGTTCCAGCCGCCGTCTGCGAGGCCTAGCTCCCGAGCTCAATCCCTTTCTAGAAACTGCCAGCAATCGCTTGCCTCCTTCAACCACCATGGCCACTGCAGCTACATCGCACATGACACTTCAGAATCCCATGATTCCTGACTGCTTTCATGGTGAGACCTATGAAGATGCACAAGACTGGTTGGACCAGTTCGAACGCTGCGCGAAGTACAACCAGTGGGCCACCCCAGAAGACAAGCTCGCGAATGTGTACTTCTACCTGAAAGACAACGCCCAGACGTGGTACATTAACAGGGAAAGAAGCATGGCTACGTGGGATGACTTCCGCAACCAGCTGATTGACACCTTCAGTAGTCTTGACAGAAAGGAGAATGCGCAACGTCTCTTGGAAGCCCGAATTCAAAAACCAAACGAGAGCGTCGCTATGTTCGCCGAGGACATGACCCGTCTTTTCGGCAGGGCGGATCCCGAGATGCCGGAAGACAGGAAACTCCGGTATCTAATGCGAGGCGTGAAGGAGCAACTGTTTGCTGGGCTTGTGAGAAATCCGCCAACAACTGTAGCTGAGTTCACGAAAGAAGCCACAGCTATTGAACGGGCCCTACAGCAACGGTACCGCCAGCAGAACCCGGTCAACGTTCGAGCGAGTAGCCCTGTCACGACTGCGGCGAGCCTCTGCGACAACGACAGGCCTCTGCGGGAAGTCATCCGGGAGATTTTGAGGGAGGAGCTTCGGCAGCTTGGTTTAATTCCAGCAACTGAACCGACGCCGGCATTGTCTTTTGTCGCTGATGTTGTCCGGGATGAGGTCCGCCATGCTCTTTCTTCATCCGGCTATAATGGTGTGCGACGACATTTTACTTATGCTGATGCAGTCCGACGCCCCGTCGTCGCTCCTTCAGCACAGCAGACCCCAATGACAGGACCACCACCAACCCTGCAAACACAGCCACTGTCAGCACCGACCACTTTCGCAACCTCACCGATTCCTCCGACAAGACGAATGCCGTATAACCAACATGCCCCACAACGTCGCCCCACAACGTGGCCCAATAGTGAGTCTCCACTTACCTACCAGCGTCGGAAAACCGATTTGTGGCGTACCGCTGACCGTCGACCGGTATGCTTTCATTGTGGCGAAGCTGGGCACGTCTACAGAGTTTGCCGTTATCGCGACGCTCAGTACTCGAGATTTCCTCGCTACCCTGATTACGTTGCGTACGACGATCAACACATGTACAACTACGCCCATGTGAACACACCGCCGCAGAATACAGTAATGCCCAGATCACGTTCTCCATCTCCTGCGCGGCCCAGTTCACCTAATCGTCGCAGTTTTGCCGACGTCACCAGGGGCAGGTCCCCTAGCCCGCGACGGGGAAACTAGACGCAGCGACCTCGGGGGGTGGGGTTGCCAATATTCGAAATTCCGAACAGCCCCCATTGCAGACAAGTGACAGCTCGAAGCCATCGATACCGAAGAAGACGACAGCAACGACTAATTCGACGAATGAGACAACTGCCGACGTAACCGACGTTATCAGCGCTGACCTCGTCGTTCACATTGACGGCCACCAAGTGACGGCACTTGTGGACACTGGCTCCCATTTTTCTATAATAAGCCTACAGCTAGCCGAAAGGCTCAGGAAGGTGAAAATGCCATGGCAGGGACCCAATATAAGAACTGCAGGAGGTCAGTTGATGACACCGGTTGGAAAGTGCACGGCCCGACTCTTCATTGCTGGTTCCACCTTTGTCGCCACCCTCGTCATTCTCCACGAGTGCTGTAAACAGCTCATATTGGGAATGGATTTCTTGCGCGAATACGGGGCTGTGATTGACATCCGTGACAGAAGCGTAACGTTCACTGTAAGCTCGGAGACTGCTACAGATGAGCAACACCAGCCACCTCACTTCCGTATTGCCGATGACGACGTCATACTGCCGCCACGAAGTTGTTCTCTCGTATCCGTGCACTGTGACAAATTACGAAATGGTACTGGCGTCGCTGAACACATCAAGGAGCTCGCATTCACTAGCGGCATTTCTGTTGCCAGGGCTGTCATCACTGTTATTGACGGATGCGCTGAACTGCTATTGACAAATTTCAGCAGAGAACGCCGACACATAGTTAAAGGCACGGCTATTGCCTATTTTGACGAACTCTCGCAAACAGAAGATTGTCATTTAGTGGAGGAAGCAGCAGTGTCTACTATCACTACACCGACACCTGTAGACGTTGGTCCAATGTTATCTCCCATTGAGCGAGACCGCCTTCTCACGCTGATCAACAAGTTCCACGGCTGCTTCTCATCCACATCAAGAGTTGGTCAAACGGCACTGACCAAACACCGCATCATCACGGATTCCGATGCCAGACCCATCCGTCAAAATCCCTATCGTGTCGCCCCAAAGGAGCGTGAGGTAATTCAAAAACAGGTGAAAACGATGCTAGAAGATGGTGTTATTCGGCCGTCTAACAGTCCTTGGGCATCACCTGTAGTACTCGTCAAAAAGAAGGATGGTAGCTTGCGTTTCTGCGTCGACTACCGTAAGCTTAATCAGATCACAAAGAAGGACGTCTACCCTCTGCCGCGTATTGATGATTCATTGGATAGACTACGAAACGCACGCTACTTTTCGTCTATGGACTTAAAAAGCGGCTACTGGCAAATTGAAGTGGATGAGAGAGATCGTGAGAAGACCGCCTTTGTTACGCCCGACGGACTTTATGAATTTCAGGTTCTTCCTTTCGGTTTGTGTTCGGCGCCAGCAACATTCCAGCGTCTCATGGACACGGTTCTGTCGGGACTTAAGTGGCAAACCTGCTTGGTGTACCTCGATGACGTGATTGTCTTTTCGGCGACTTTCGAGGAACACTTACGAAGGCTCGAAGCAGTTTTTGAAGCAATACGCTTGGCCGGTCTTACTCTAAAACCAGAAAAGTGCCACTTCGGCTTCCACGAACTTCGATTCCTCGGTCACGTCGTGAGCAGCCAAGGGATCCGACCCGACCCGGATAAAATTGCCGCCGTGGCAAACTTCCCGACACCATCAGACAAAAAATCAGTGCGACGTTTTTTAGGTCTCTGTGCCTACTACCGGCGGTTTATTGCTAATTTTTCGCGCATCGCATGGCCATTGACGCAGCTTACTCGGGAAGATACCCCCTTCAGATGGGGCGAAGACCAACAGCAGGCATTTCACGAGCTTCGTCAGCGAATGCAAACACCCCCCGTGCTGGCCCACTTCGATGAAGACGCACCGACAATACTTCATACAGACGCTAGTAATGTGGGTCTTGGAGCAGTGCTCGTACAGTCGAAGGACAACAATGAAAACGTGATCGCCTATGCCAGCAGGACGCTGTCCCGAGCTGAAGCTAATTACACTACGACGGAAAAAGAATGTCTTGCAATGGTATGGGCAGTCCTGAAGTTTCGTCCTTATTTGTACGGCCGCCCATTCACCGTTATCAGCGATCACCACTCTCTCTGTTGGTTAGTCAACTTGAAAGATCCGTCTGGCCGCCTTGCACGATGGAGTCTTCGGCTCCAAGAATTTGACTTCACTGTTGCCTACAAGTCGGGAAAACGACACACCGATGCCGACTGTCTTTCTCGGTCTCCTGTTGAGACGGCATCCCCGGACAACGACGATGACGACACGGCCTTTCTCGGAATTGTGGACACTGCCACCTTTTCTCAACAGCAGCGTGGCGATGCTGAGCTGCTACCACTTATAGATTACCTACAAGGGCGAGCGAATAGCGTTCCAAAGTTATTTGTGAGAGGGCTGCCGTCGTACTGCTTGCGAAATGACGTTCTTTATAAGAGGAACTTTTCACCCACCGGCAGCAGCTACTTGCTCGTCGTTCCTTCTTCGCTTCGCCGTGAGGTACTGCAAGCCTGTCACGACGAACCTACCGCTGGTCACTTGGGTTACGCAAGAACATTGGCGAGGATAAGGCAGAACTATTACTGGCCAAGACTTGCCGAAGTTGTCAAAACTTACGTGCAGGCATGTCTAGATTGCCAGCGCCGCAAGCCACCATCCATCAAACCAGCTGGCCTGCTGCAGCCTGTTCGAGTGCCGGCGACACCGTTTGCACAAATTGGCATGGATTTTCTGGGCCCCTTCCCAAAGTCTGCCACTGGAAACAGGTGGATAATCGTCGCCACGGATTACCTGACCCGATACGCGGAGACAGGCGCTCTGCCACGGGCAACGGCAGCTGAAGCGGCGCAATTTTTCATCGAAGCCATCGTCTTAAGACACGGTGCCCCCGCAACAGTAATCACCGACAGAGGTACTGCGTTCATGGCCGAGCTTTTGAACACCATTTTCCGACTAAGTGATACAGCTCACAGGAAGACAACGGCGTATCATCCCCAGACCAACGGGCTCACCGAACGCCTCAACAAGACCCTGGCTGACATGATAAGCATGTACGTAGATGTAGAGCACAAGAACTGGGACATCATTTTGCCCTACGTCACGTTCGCCTACAACACGGCTCGTCAAGAGACCACTCGGAAGACACCTTTTAGTCTCCTCTATGGACGCGAGGTTACAACAACGTTAGACGCAATGCTCCCTCATGAAAATGATGGCAATGAGACAGACGCCCAAGAGTTTACCCAGCTAGCAGAAGAAGCCAGACAACTTGCCAGGTTGCGAATCACCAAACAGCAAGACGACGATGCCAAGTATTACAACCTCCGGCACAGACCCGTCATATACAACGTGGACGACAAAGTATGGGTCTGGACACCTGTTCGTCAGCGTGGGCTTTCCGAAAAGCTGTTGCGAAGATACTTCGGACCCTACAAGGTTCTGCGACGCATTAGTGACGTAAACTACGAGGTTGTTCCGGACGGCGTGCAGTGTTCAAAGCGGCGCAGACATTCACCAGAAATTGTCCACGTGCTTCGGATGAAGCCTTACTTTCAGTGACTAACTGTGCAGTTTTGGTTTCGCCTTGCTTCTCAAACGTTTAACATCGGGACGATGTTTTTTTTTAAAGGGGGAATAATGACGCGCGTATGTGCCAGTGGTGAGGACAACGAAGGAGCGCGAGTGTCTTTGGCCGAGGGTAAAAGACGAAGAAGTCGTTGCAGTCTGTTTTCCTGCGATCGATAAATCGTATTTTGTTTGAGGCGCTTTGTGTGCTCGTCAATCTCGCGTCGTCACAATATTGATTTGTGAGGTGGGCTTCTTGGAGCTCTTGTATAGAGTTAAAGACTCCCAATGCAGAGAGTTTCTGATTTGAAGTGCTGATGGGTTAATCAAGTGCGCGCTTAATTACCTTCTTAAGAATAGCATCGACTCTGTTCTCTTCGTGTTTAGTCATTCGTAAGTACGGTATTGAATATAGAATCCTGCTAGTTACAAAAGCATTGGCGAGCCGAATCGCGTCCCTTCCTCGTAGCCCCCCGCGCTTGTTTGACACTCAGCGGATCATGTGCCCTACTTGTTCTCCAATTATCCGTAGCTTGTCTAGCGTGGTGCTGTTTTTTGTTCTGTTGTGAATCAGAAGGCTAAGGATTCGTAGTTCTGAAACCTCTCGTATGGTTGATCCTGATACCATCAAGTTTAGGGTCGTCCTATCCTTAATGTTTTCTCCGATATGCAGGAATTCAGATTTGGTTGGAGCGCACTGCAACCCACACTGGGCCACATAGTCCTCCACAATGAAGGCGGCTTGCTGCAGGCGGTCTTCAATTTCTCCTAAACTGCCCCGATTCGTCCAGATTGTTATATCATCGGCGTATATTGCATGATATATTCCTTCCACTACTGCCAATGCTTGCGGGAGCTTCATCATGGCAATGTTGAATAGCAGCGGAGATATGACCGCTCCTTGCAGGGTTCCCCGCGTCCCCATTTTGAATGGTCCATGTTCCTTGTTATCTATGCGAATGAACGCCAGTCTCTCAGAGAGGAAATCTCTGATGTAGGCAAATATTTTCTTACCGCAATGGACACTACTCAAGTTCTTCAGGATGCTTTCATGTTTAACGTTGTCGAATGCGCCTTTAAGGTCGAGTACAAGGATTGCTCTGTCGTTGTGCGTCGAGGGAATGGGTTGGATAATGTCTCGTTTTAGTTGCAAGAGGATATCTTGCGCAGACAGGTGTGGCCTAAAGACAAACATGGAATCTGCGAAATGCCCCTTGCTCTCGAGGTACGTGGCAAGACGGTCTCTAACCATTGTTTCCATTAATTTGCCGGCACATGAAGTTAATGATATAGGTCTGAGATTGTCCGTGCTGATTTGCTTGCCTGGTTTGGGGATGAATGTGACAACTGCTGTTTTCCATTCAGTTGGCAGTGGTTGGCATCCCAGATCGCGTTAATGTACTGCAATAGATGCCAATAAGAATTGTCTGACAGATTTGCTAACAGTTTTACCGTGATCAGGTCTCGGCCCGGGGCAGTGCTCCTGCACATTTTTTTCAGTGCTGCTTTCAGATCGCACATTTCAAAAGGGGCATCGAGCTGACTGTTTTTTCTACCTGCGTATTCATATGCGTTCCTGTTGGGATCCGTGATGCGACATAGGTATCTAGCACACAAAGCATCAGCCAGCTGGGAGTTGGTTCCCTGAAAACTGTGCAGGGCTCGACGGAGCTGCTTTTGCGCTTCTACTCTGGTTTGGGCGGGGTCCACGAGAATTCGAAAAAGGCGCCATGCTTTCCTTGCATTTATTTCTTTAGCTACAACATTGCACCGTTCTATCCAATTGGATTCGTTCAGTTGTGCAGCATATTCCTCCGCTTGCTTACTCAACTCGGCTTTCTAAGTTTAAGCTTGCGGTTGAATTTGTTTTTCCACCATCTTTTAGTTAAGCTTCTGCGGGTGTCCCAAAGGTGGAGCAGGTACTTATTGACGGCGGGGGTGGCTTCTGTTGTCTTTATAGTTTTAAGACACTTGGAATTGGCTGCAAGGAGCTGTTTTGCCCATCCCGTATATCTTCCCGCTCTGGCACAGAGGGGATCACTTGTGAACGGAAGGCTGTCCAATCTGTCAGCTTAGCTTGGCTCCATGTTCTATGGCCTATGTTGGCAGAGAGTGAGATTCTGAGGAGACAGTGATTACTTCTGAGCGTTTCTTCTAAGTTTTCCCATGTTGCGTAGGAAATGTTCTTAGTCAGTGATAGATCCGGGCAAGTATCTCTGTTTACAGAATTCCCAATTCTAGTGGGTTTCATTGGATCTGTGAGAAGCGATAGACGAAGAGTGGATATGAGTTCTGCCAATTTCCGTCCCTTGGGGCCTTCGTGGGTGTAACCCCA
>WOVY01012187.1:0-13002 GCA_013436015.1 Rhipicephalus annulatus | reverse complement strand
TGGTGGTTTGGGACGTTTAAACCCTACAAATCTAGTCTAATTCTTAGATCGTCGAATCCAGACGGCCGTGGTCGAGCGCTCCGAGCGCGATGTAACACGCCAATCGTCGCCGGCAAAATGTGGGGAAAGACTGAGTCATTAGAGGAGGAGAAGGAAGAAGGAGGGTAGGCACCGTGGCAAAGCTTTTTGCGCTGCCTGAAATCCGCGCACTGCGCCGTGCTTCGACCGGGTTGCAGAAATTAGGTGCCTTTCTCATCTTCTAACCACTAGAACCACCACCAATCCACGGTTTCGTGCGGCGCGCTTTCCTCTGTGATTGCTCCTCAACGGTTTATTCATTCATCGCGTGCGCCTATTGGGCTTCGTTGCTCCTTTTTCGGGTAATTTTGCCTTATAGTGTGGGCTGCGGTATGCGGGTATATACCTTGAAATTGTAATTACCTAGGAGCAGTGACAATAAATGACAGTAATTTAGACGCGACATCTCTAAAAATCCGTCATCGACAGCGTTCATCCAACGACTGCAAAGAATGAAAACATGGATCCCCAGCAGAAATTGATCCAAAGCATCTCGTGTGGAAGTCCCGTGTCCTACCGCAAAACGACGCAAGGTTGAATCTGCTTTGCAAAACGCATACTGTGCTGACATCAAGTCGGTGCAAAGTCATTATGGCTGCAATGCTCGCTATCTGAATTTGTAAAACTGAAGTATCTATTGCTACGGCACTCCTACTATACAGACGCACTTCATGTCTGGTTAACACCAATAGTGGCTTAAGTGTCAGCTCAAATTTTAGAACAGAATTATAAACATTCATAATCTATCTCTTGTTCCTTCTCTTCGAAATAGTCGTTAGCTGTCAATGATTGGTCTAAACATTCTGGGCCGTGCACACAGTCCCAGCTCGCTATGCGAGGCAAGAAATTACGCGAAAATGATCTATCACGTACTCAGCACCTACGCACAACCATGTCCAAAATAAGAGATCGAACAATTTTCATGGCGGCATATTGTTTGTCATTGGTTCTGCGGCATTTAAAATTTTCTGTGTGCATAAAGATTGCCTGCTTGTTACGTCACAACACAAATCTTTGAAATGGCAAGGTGCTTAGCACACTCCATGGACATTCAACAGCACACTCACGTGCTGAACACTTCTTAAAACGTTTTTGGAATAGCTGGAAAGCATCTGCTTCTAAATGTAATGCAAGTAGTCTAGCCGCTAATCCCATTAGCAGCGGCTACTTATAGCAGCAGATATGTGGGGTTTAACGTCCCAAAACCACCATTTAATTATGAGAGACGACGTAGTGAAGGACTCTGAAAATTTGAACCACCTGGGATTCTTTAACGTGCACCCAAATCTGAGCACACGGGCTCACAACATTTCCGCCTCCATCGGAAATGTAGCCGCTGCAGCCAGGATTTGAACCCGCGACCTGCGGGTCAGCAGCCGAGTACCTTAGCCACTAGACCACCACAGCGGGGCTACTTGTAGCAGCTGGCAAGATAGATTCGTATAAGTGTATTAAAATATTTTAATTGCAACATAACAGCGTTTTAGCGGTTTGTGCGAGTGTGCTCACCACTGTAGGCTCATCCTTGCTGAAACAAAGAGGCATAAAGGGAAATAAGCATCGCTGCACGTGTGTGCTTCTTCATTTCTACATTTGTAGTTCGAGGTTCAAAGACAAGTCAAGTTTAATGAAAAACCAACCAGCCTGAATCCTAATCAGGCCTAAACAGTGCTAAATGCGGACCATTTTTTCGAAGTGAACCAAGATGGCATGCGAAACGGCAGTGGGGTGTATGCCGTTGACCCGGTTGGAAACGAGCTTAGACGCAGGTGCCATGGAAGAACGGTTTGATGTGGAACTTGGTGTAGCCTTTATTCTATTATACATTTATTCAAAAAAGCAAAGATGGTATCCTTGCTGGTGAGTCTGTTAAGGGCACCACGAAAGTCGGTGAGGAGGACAACCTTCGATGCTGGTAACTCTTCTTGTACGTACTTAAGGGCAACATCAATCGCTGCTAGTTGGGCCGTCACCGACAATGAGGGGTGCGGTATTTTACACAGCCGCCTGATATCGGTTGAAAAGGCAGAAGAACGCTGCAGATGCGCCCAGGCCATCCCTGCGTACAGAAGCGTCCGTAATACTTTTGCATAGTCTTCAAAGTTGTCAAATAAGTGTGAATGGGCTAATTGGTATAGTTTCCAAACAGGTTGGTAACAATTTTGCGTATTCTTGGAATTGACAGATGGGTAGGGAAGGTACATGACTTGTGCTCTGTCGTTGTTGGCAACTGAATAGCTTCGCTGGAATTGCCAGTATTGTCATTTAACAAAGCCGCCATTTTATCCATCCGAAAAAGTGGGCGCTGTAACAGCGTGTTACGGAGTGTCTTGCCATGTGGGGCTCGGTTCAGACGCTCAATATGATGTAGTGCTCTCTAGTCAGCTTGCAGCTTTAGCGGCAACTGGTGTGCTTCAGTCAGTAGTGGGATGAATTGTGCTTCACGAAGTAAGTCAAACAGTACTCGGAGGGCAACACGATGATCCCGTTCCAGCTGGGACTATAAAGCAAGCGGCACATTGAAGACTGGCAAAGCATACATCACGTAAGAAAGTATAGTTGATTGGTAAACCAGTAGTGCCGTCTTCTGATTAATGTCCTCACCCCTAGCAGTCACGGCGGTTACATACTTGAACAGGGACAGCACTTTTCGCCTCACAGTTTTAACAGCAGGACGCCAGGAAAGGCGATCATCGATGATTACAACCAGGTAGTGATGTTGATGTACGCACTGTATTGGTGTGTCTCCGAGGTAAAGCCTGCTAAGGCTTCGACGAGCTCGTTGCCTTGCATGATACGCGATGGCAGCTGACTACGCAGTTAAAACCTGAGGCCAACTTCCTTCAAGTATTCTGAAATTGCATTCAGAGCTCGCTGCAATATACCACGAAGACGTGGACCATGGTGTGACGGACCACTGACCCAGAGTGCGATGTCATCAGCATAAATCGCTATGCCCATAAGTCACATTGTTTGAGGTAATCGGCCTGGAAGTCCAGCAAGTACGCTGTTAAAGAGAAGCGGTTACAAGACGCTGCCTTTGCGTGAAGCAAACAGACAGGGCTGAAGATCTCAAACTACCACTCACAAGTCAAAGTCACAACGGAGAACATACATCCATCAAAGTCATTGACCCTGGAATCGTATTCATGACCATATATCTAGCTCCTAACCTATCGGTCGGCAATGTCAAGGCATACATAGGCATATCATCAAAGAGTACAATACAAAGCACAAGAATGCACCGTGCGCACGGGTTGGTGATTTTAACGTAAGTATCGCAGACAAAACCAATAATTGGCTTCTAGATATGCACTCAGATGTTTATAATGTTTAACAACCTGAAGCCTACGCCGATCCGGGGTACATGCATGTACCTAGTATTAGCAAATTTTTCACTACAACTCATACAAGAACTGCTCACCCTTCATTTCACGGGCCATAAAGCCGTCATAATGAAGGCACATCGCAAGCCATCCGTAGTCTCTAAGAGCAAATAAAAAGTTGATTTGTATATATACACAGATAGCCTTTCTCACTTCTTTAATTAAAATCGACCAGGCGAACGACACGGAAGATTCACGGTTTACCGATGACTCCCTCCGAGCTTCACCAACTCATCATCCTTCACCCCGTGATTATGTTAGGATATATTTTCGAAGATTGTGAAACAACTATCCCGACTGACGCAGAAAATACACCATGAACTTGGACAAGCGAGCAAGCAGACGCGTTCAATTAGCTACGACAGTAACTTCTAAACCAACCAGTCCTTGCACACTTCGACGAAGAAGCTGTAACAGATTCACACGGACTCGAGCAATTCGGGACTGGGCGTAGTCCTCGTTCAGCTGCGAAACGGAGAGGAACGAGTGGTCAGATATGCTAGGTGCACTCTTTCGATAGCTGAAATGAATTTTTCGGTGACGGAAAAATAATGTCTGGCGGTAATATGTGCCATACAAAAATTTTAAACGTATTTATACACAATCTAAAAAATTTCACACTGTGGGTGTATTTGTTTTGTCCCATGGGCAACACCCTTTTAGGGTGTCTAGGAACACCATAAACAATAAGGTGTTTAGAAACACCCTGAAACCGTAGGGTGTCAAAAAACGTTACACCCTACTTTAAAAGGTGTTTATGAACACCCCTTGACTATGAGTGTTGAAGCTACACCCATGCAAGTGGGGTGTACTCTGAAAACCCCCCTTGAAAGGATGACAGTTATAGGTATGAGCATACTTGAGTAAATGCAGCGCAATTAACGGGCAACAAAAGCAGAGACACAGAAGTGGACGCTCAGGCTTGTGTGTTGAGGATATCCGTTCATAGCACTTCATTCCATCAAATATGCATCACCAACTGGCCCAAGCCTCAATTGTTCTCAGGGAGAAGCATATATGAACCTTCTCCGTGGCTGACAAGGAAAAAGGAAGATACTGGTGTCACCCACTGCACTTATACCTGCATGCATGCAGCAGATAAAATTAGGTGCCATGTCTTGAATGAGCTGCATGAAACCAGTGTATATATGAGTATTGTAATGATGACAAAGCGGCGATCGTGCTCGGCGCATACGTGGCGGGACGGGGAAGACGAGGAGGAGAAAGCAGAATAAGAACAGCCGGCCTGCAGCAAAGGCGTTGTCTCTTATTTCTCGTCTCTACAATGGCGCAGTCGCGAACTACTGACCCCGATATCCCTGCGTCCACTACACTTCGAAGTGGACGAGTGCTCTCGAACTCCCCACCGATCACGGACGGCGTCCAAGCCTCCACGGCGGCACCGCATCATGACTGCAGCGAGGCCATTTCTCGAGGCTTCTCTCTGTTCGCCCAAGAGCTCAAGACATCCGGGTTTGCCTGCGCCTCTTTTGGATCGTTCAACGAGAACGAAATTCCATATTTTCATGGATTCAAGGATGACCCTACCAACTGGGTAAGCGTGATAAACTCGGTTGCCCTTAAATACTCGTGGAGCGACACGATTAAGAAGTCGGTCGCTGAAGGACGTTTGCGAGGATCTGCCCAAGCGTGGCATCGTTTCCAAGGCAGTACATACGCTACATGGCAAACATGGAGCGCGGCCCTGATGTCCGCGTTTGCGCCGCTTCCGAGCGCTTACGACGACCGTTTCATGACCATGCGGTCACGCCGGCAAGGTGCAACCGAGGACGTCGCGACTTACATCTACGACAAGCTGGACCTTTTACAAGCTTGCGATATACAGTGGACCTCCTCCGCAGCCAGGCAGTACATCATCGACGGGATCCATGACTCGACGCACGCAGCCGTCTTGTCCGCCTACAACCACCCAGTCCACATCTCCACTTTCGTACGCCAGGCAATGGAGTTGCAGGACACGTCTCATCGCCGGGCGGCTGCAGTTGGCCCAAAGGAGCCAGCTTCACCGAGACGCGGATGCTATACGTGTGGCCGCATCGGGCATGGGTATAAAAGCTGCCCACAGAGCCAACCTCAAGCGATGCAATATCAATCACGCCCACTTCCAACCCTCAAGGTCCACGTCGACGGCATCGGAGAACTGACAGCTCTCGTTGATACCGGAGCTCAACGTACGGCGTTGCTTCGCCGCCACGCCTCTGAACCTCTCCAGCCTTGGACTGAGCCACCACTGCGGGGTCTCGGTGGCGACGTACTACCGGTCGGTGCCCTAAACCTGCAACTCAACACCGAGGCCGGCAGCAAGTTTTTGTCCTCGGTGCCCGTCTTCGACGACCTGCCCACAGACATGGTTTTAGGGGCCGACTACCTGCTCTCCGGGGAAGTGCGCCTCACGGTGGAAGGAAATACCGTCAACCTCCATCCTGTGGCCCCAAGTGTGCCTCCGGCGCAATCCCAAGGTGAGCTGACAACGCCACTTACGCTTCCCGCAATACTCGAGAGGCACGCATCGCTCTTCGCTGATACTACTAATCAGCTTCCCGGAACTAGCGTGCTAGTGCACCATATTACTACCGACAATCATCCGCCGGTGTCCATACCGTTACGTAGATATGCCGAACGAGAGCGGATATTAATTGACCAGCAGGTGCAAGAAATGCTTGCCGCAAGCATAATCAGGCCATCTTCTAGCCCGTGGGCAGCACCTGTTGTCCTAGTCCGTAAAAAGGACGGCAATCTCCGATTCTGTGTTGACTACCGAGAGCTGAACAAGCACACCATACCAGACTCGTACCCGCTGCCACGCATTGACGACGCTATTGACGCCGTACGAAAAGCGAGGTTCTTTTCGTCGCTAGATTTAAAAGCAGGGTATTGGCAGATCAACGTGGCTGAAGAAGATAAGTTTAAGACGGCCTTCCGAACACCATCTGGCTTGTACGAGTTTAATCGGATGCCGTTCGGTCTGCGAACTGCTCCAAGCACCTTTCAGCGTGCCATGAACACAGTGTTAGGCACACTGATAGACCGTGCCTGCGTCGTGTACCTCGATGACGTTCTAGTCATCGGGGAAACAGAAAAACAACATCTACAAAATCTCGACACGGTTCTGCAGAGGCTACACAACACCGGCTTTCGACTTAACCGCGAGAAGTGCCAGTTTGGGTTGGCGACAATATCTTATCTTGGTTATCAGATATCTCATAATGGCGTACGACCCTTGCCTGAACGCATAGACGCCGTTGCCAAATACCCTGCACCAACATCTATAAAACAGCTCCAGGTATTCCTAGGAATGGCGTCATACTTGCGCAAGTTTGTACCGAGCTTTGCGTCAACTGCTGCTCCACTCACGGACTTACTGAAGAAAAACGCCCAATTTCAGTGGGGTCCTTTGCAGGATAACGCCTTCCAAACCCTCAAACACCAGCTTACACATAGCCCGGTGCTCTGCCACTTTAATGAAGATTGGATGACAGAAGTCCATACTGATGCGAGTCAGATTGGCCTAGGGGCGGTTTTACTTCAACGTGATTCGAGTGGGCGTGGGCACGTCATCTGCTACGCCAGTCGTAAACTATCGGACGCAGAACGGCATTATCATTCGAATGAACTGGAGTGTTTGGCTGTAGTATGGAGTGTGGATGAAAAGTTCCGCCACTACTTGTTTGGCCGACACTTCACGGTAGTAACAGACAACTCCGCGATTGCGTGGATGTTCCAGAAGCAGCACCTCAAGCACAAGTTTGCCCGATGGATTGTTCGGCTCCAAGACTATACGTACGACATCCGTCACCGTGCTGGAGCACAAATCAGCTTGCGGACGCTTTATCGCGAAATCCGATCGAGGAATTCTCCACACAAAATCGAGAAACCTGGATCCTGTTTTCTCAACAGGACGTGACCAAGGCTCAGCAAGCCGATGAAAGACTCGCATCCGTTATAGACTCCATTGGCGATGCGGGACGCAATGCCAAGTTTGTCTTACGTAATGGAACGCTGTATCGGCGTCACTGGGCCGATAAAAGCACCGAGTGTCATCTCCTGGTCATTCCTGACACCTTAAGATCGAGCGTACTACGCGCCATCCATGACACTCCCGAGGGAGGCCATGTTGGCTACAGAGCCACCTTACGCAAGGCACAAGAACGTTTTTGGTGGCCGAAAATGGATAAAAGCGTGCGTTCATACGTTGCCAGTTGCGAGATTTGTCAGCAACACAAACGACGTCCTGGAGCTCGACATGGACTTCTTACGCCGATCAAGCCTCCAGAGACAGTTTTCCACACGTTGGGCATAGATCACATCGGGCCTCTTCCAATGACGACAGCGGGCAATCGTTACATTATACTCGCTGTGGACTACTTGTCCAAGTTCGTAGAGGTCGCGGCCGTGCCTTCGCTTGCTGCTAGCCATGTCATCCGATTCCTGAAAGATCGCTTCGAATGGCGACACGGTCTTCCTAACAAGTTGATCTCCGACCGGTCGACCACCTTTCGCAGTCGCGAGCTCCGCACTTACCTACAACAAGCTGGAGTGGACCATCACTTCGCGTCGGCATACCATCCACAGGCGAACGGACTGACCGAAAGGTCGAACCAGACTATCCAGGCTAGGCTCGCACCGTACTGTAAGAATCACAAACGAGGTGAGGCCGACTGGGATGATCATCTCCAAGCAGCTGCGTACGCAGTGAACACGGCGGCACACAGCTCCACAGGAATTTGCCCCTACGAGATTGTCTATGGTCAGCTCCCGCAACTGAATGCTACGTTCGGTTTGGACACTCCCGTTAAAGTAGGGCGTTCCGCTGCACGCCAGACACTTTGTCGCGATATCCGTGTGGAGGCGCGTAGGAGGATTGTGCATGCTCAACAGGCACAAAAGCGATACTACGACCGACGCCACCGTCCCGCGCCGAAATACAGTGTAGGTGATGAGGTGTGGCTACAGCGAGGTGCGCCATCGTCTTCAAACAAACTGCACCCAAAGTACGACGGCCCTTACATTATTTCTGAGCGCTTGGGAGATAACACTTGGCGAGTACGTTCCACAGCTTCTGATACGCGCAGAGACAAGAGAAAACGGAATAACTTTGCGGTGCATGTGTCGCGGATGAAGAACTGCATACGTCGGCAAACGTGACATTGGTTTGTGTTTTTCTTACAGGAGTAGACCAGCTGCAGCGTGGCCGAGTGTAATGATGACAAAGCGGCGATCGTGCTCGGCGCATACGTGGCGGGACGGGAAAGACGAGGAGGAGAAAGCAGAATAAGAACAGCCGGCCTGCAGCAAAGGCGTTGTCTCTTATTTCTCGTCTCTACAGTGTAATGATGACAAAGCGGCGATCGTGCTCGGCGCATACGTGGCGGGACGGGAAAGACGAGGAGGAGAAAGCAGAATAAGAACAGCCGGCCTGCAGCAAAGGCGTTGTCTCTTATTTCTCGTCTCTACAATGGCGCAGTCGCGAACTACTGACCCCGATATCCCTGCGTCCACTACACTTCGAAGTGGACGAGTGCTCTCGAACTCCCCACCGATCACGGACGGCGTCCAAGCCTCCACGGCGGCACCGCATCATGACTGCAGCGAGGCCATTTCTCGAGGCTTCTCTCTGTTCGCCCAAGAGCTCAAGACATCCGGGTTTGCCTGCGCCTCTTTTGGATCGTTCAACGAGAACGAAATTCCATATTTTCATGGATTCAAGGATGACCCTACCAACTGGGTAAGCGTGATAAACTCGGTTGCCCTTAAATACTCGTGGAGCGACACGATTAAGAAGTCGGTCGCTGAAGGACGTTTGCGAGGATCTGCCCAAGCGTGGCATCGTTTCCAAGGCAGTACATACGCTACATGGCAAACATGGAGCGCGGCCCTGATGTCCGCGTTTGCGCCGCTTCCGAGCGCTTACGACGACCGTTTCATGACCATGCGGTCACGCCGGCAAGGTGCAACCGAGGACGTCGCGACTTACATCTACGACAAGCTGGACCTTTTACAAGCTTGCGATATACAGTGGACCTCCTCCGCAGCCAGGCAGTACATCATCGACGGGATCCATGACTCGACGCACGCAGCCGTCTTGTCCGCCTACAACCACCCAGTCCACATCTCCACTTTCGTACGCCAGGCAATGGAGTTGCAGGACACGTCTCATCGCCGGGCGGCTGCAGTTGGCCCAAAGGAGCCAGCTTCACCGAGACGCGGATGCTATACGTGTGGCCGCATCGGGCATGGGTATAAAAGCTGCCCACAGAGCCAACCTCAAGCGATGCAATATCAATCACGCCCACTTCCAACCCTCAAGGTCCACGTCGACGGCATCGGAGAACTGACAGCTCTCGTTGATACCGGAGCTCAACGTACGGCGTTGCTTCGCCGCCACGCCTCTGAACCTCTCCAGCCTTGGACTGAGCCACCACTGCGGGGTCTCGGTGGCGACGTACTACCGGTCGGTGCCCTAAACCTGCAACTCAACACCGAGGCCGGCAGCAAGTTTTTGTCCTCGGTGCCCGTCTTCGACGACCTGCCCACAGACATGGTTTTAGGGGCCGACTACCTGCTCTCCGGGGAAGTGCGCCTCACGGTGGAAGGAAATACCGTCAACCTCCATCCTGTGGCCCCAAGTGTGCCTCCGGCGCAATCCCAAGGTGAGCTGACAACGCCACTTACGCTTCCCGCAATACTCGAGAGGCACGCATCGCTCTTCGCTGATACTACTAATCAGCTTCCCGGAACTAGCGTGCTAGTGCACCATATTACTACCGACAATCATCCGCCGGTGTCCATACCGTTACGTAGATATGCCGAACGAGAGCGGATATTAATTGACCAGCAGGTGCAAGAAATGCTTGCCGCAAGCATAATCAGGCCATCTTCTAGCCCGTGGGCAGCACCTGTTGTCCTAGTCCGTAAAAAGGACGGCAATCTCCGATTCTGTGTTGACTACCGAGAGCTGAACAAGCACACCATACCAGACTCGTACCCGCTGCCACGCATTGACGACGCTATTGACGCCGTACGAAAAGCGAGGTTCTTTTCGTCGCTAGATTTAAAAGCAGGGTATTGGCAGATCAACGTGGCTGAAGAAGATAAGTTTAAGACGGCCTTCCGAACACCATCTGGCTTGTACGAGTTTAATCGGATGCCGTTCGGTCTGCGAACTGCTCCAAGCACCTTTCAGCGTGCCATGAACACAGTGTTAGGCACACTGATAGACCGTGCCTGCGTCGTGTACCTCGATGACGTTCTAGTCATCGGGGAAACAGAAAAACAACATCTACAAAATCTCGACACGGTTCTGCAGAGGCTACACAACACCGGCTTTCGACTTAACCGCGAGAAGTGCCAGTTTGGGTTGGCGACAATATCTTATCTTGGTTATCAGATATCTCATAATGGCGTACGACCCTTGCCTGAACGCATAGACGCCGTTGCCAAATACCCTGCACCAACATCTATAAAACAGCTCCAGGTATTCCTAGGAATGGCGTCATACTTGCGCAAGTTTGTACCGAGCTTTGCGTCAACTGCTGCTCCACTCACGGACTTACTGAAGAAAAACGCCCAATTTCAGTGGGGTCCTTTGCAGGATAACGCCTTCCAAACCCTCAAACACCAGCTTACACATAGCCCGGTGCTCTGCCACTTTAATGAAGATTGGATGACAGAAGTCCATACTGATGCGAGTCAGATTGGCCTAGGGGCGGTTTTACTTCAACGTGATTCGAGTGGGCGTGGGCACGTCATCTGCTACGCCAGTCGTAAACTATCGGACGCAGAACGGCATTATCATTCGAATGAACTGGAGTGTTTGGCTGTAGTATGGAGTGTGGATGAAAAGTTCCGCCACTACTTGTTTGGCCGACACTTCACGGTAGTAACAGACAACTCCGCGATTGCGTGGATGTTCCAGAAGCAGCACCTCAAGCACAAGTTTGCCCGATGGATTGTTCGGCTCCAAGACTATACGTACGACATCCGTCACCGTGCTGGAGCACAAAATCAGCTTGCGGACGCTTTATCGCGAAATCCGATCGAGGAATTCTCCACACAAAATCGAGAAACCTGGATCCTGTTTTCTCAACAGGACGTGACCAAGGCTCAGCAAGCCGATGAAAGACTCGCATCCGTTATAGACTCCATTGGCGATGCGGGACGCAATGCCAAGTTTGTCTTACGTAATGGAACGCTGTATCGGCGTCACTGGGCCGATAAAAGCACCGAGTGTCATCTCCTGGTCATTCCTGACACCTTAAGATCGAGCGTACTACGCGCCATCCATGACACTCCCGAGGGAGGCCATGTTGGCTACAGAGCCACCTTACGCAAGGCACAAGAACGTTTTTGGTGGCCGAAAATGGATAAAAGCGTGCGTTCATACGTTGCCAGTTGCGAGATTTGTCAGCAACACAAACGACGTCCTGGAGCTCGACATGGACTTCTTACGCCGATCAAGCCTCCAGAGACAGTTTTCCACACGTTGGGCATAGATCACATCGGGCCTCTTCCAATGACGACAGCGGGCAATCGTTACATTATACTCGCTGTGGACTACTTGTCCAAGTTCGTAGAGGTCGCGGCCGTGCCTTCGCTTGCTGCTAGCCATGTCATCCGATTCCTGAAAGATCGCTTCGAATGGCGACACGGTCTTCCTAACAAGTTGATCTCCGACCGGTTCGACCACCTTTCGCAGTCGCGAGCTCCGCACTTACCTACAACAAGCTGGAGTGGACCATCACTTCGCGTCGGCATACCATCCACAGGCGAACGGACTGACCGAAAGGTCGAACCAGACTATCCAGGCTAGGCTCGCACCGTACTGTAAGAATCACAAACGAGGTGAGGCCGACTGGGATGATCATCTCCAAGCAGCTGCGTACGCAGTGAACACGGCGGCACACAGCTCCACAGGAATTTGCCCCTACGAGATTGTCTATGGTCAGCTCCCGCAACTGAATGCTACGTTCGGTTTGGACACTCCCGTTAAAGTAGGGCGTTCCGCTGCACGCCAGACACTTTGTCGCGATATCCGTGTGGAGGCGCGTAGGAGGATTGTGCATGCTCAACAGGCACAAAAGCGATACTACGACCGACGCCACCGTCCCGCGCCGAAATACAGTGTAGGTGATGAGGTGTGGCTACAGCGAGGTGCGCCATCGTCTTCAAACAAACTGCACCCAAAGTACGACGGCCCTTACATTATTTCTGAGCGCTTGGGAGATAACACTTGGCGAGTACGTTCCACAGCTTCTGATACGCGCAGAGACAAGAGAAACGGAATAACTTTGCGGTGCATGTGTCGCGGATGAAGAACTGCATACGTCGGCAAACGTGACATTGGTTTGTGTTTTTCTTACAGGAGTAGACCAGCTGCAGCGTGGCCGAGTGTAATGATGACAAAGCGGCGATCGTGCTCGGCGCATACGTGGCGGGACGGGGAAGACGAGGAGGAGAAAGCAGAATAAGAACAGCCGGCCTGCAGCAAAGGCGTTGTCTCTTATTTCTCGTCTCTACA
>WOVY01012186.1:0-12655 GCA_013436015.1 Rhipicephalus annulatus | reverse complement strand
ATATATATATATATATGAGTATTGTAATGATGACAAAGCGGCGATCGTGCTCGGCGCATACGTGGCGGGACGGGGAAAGACGAGGAGGAGAAAGCAGAATAAGAACAGCCGGCCTGCAGCAAAGGCGGTGTCTCTTATTTCTCGTCTCTACAATGGCGCAGTCGCGAACTACTGACCCCGATATCCCTGCGTCCACTACACTTCGAAGTGGACGAGTGCTCTCGAACTCCCCACCGATCACGGACGGCGTCCAAGCCTCCACGGCGGCACCGCATCATGACTGCAGCGAGGCCATTTCTCGAGCTTCTCTGTTCGCCCAAGAGCTCAAGACATCCGGGTTTGGCTGCGCCTCTTTTGGATCGTTCAACGAGAACGAAATTCCATATTTTCATGGATTCAAGGATGACCCTACCAAAGGGTAAGCGTGATAAACTCGGTTGCCCTTAAATACTCGTGGAGCGACACGATTAAGAAGTCGGTCGCTGAAGGACGTTTGCGAGGATCTGCCCAAGCGTGGCATCGTTTCCAAGGCAGTACATACGCTACATGGCAAACATGGAGCGCGGCCCTGATGTCCGCGTTTGCGCCGCTTCCGAGCGCTTAACGACGACCGTTTCATGACCATGCGGTCACGCCGGCAAGGTGCAACCGAGGACGTCGCGACTTACATCTACGACAAGCTGGACCTTTTACAAGCTTGCGATATACAGTGGACCTCCTCCGCAGCCAGGCAGTACATCATCGACGGGATCATGACTCGACGCACGCAGCCGTCTTGTCCGCCTACAACCACCCAGTCCACATCTCCACTTTCGTACGCCAGGCAATGGAGTTGCAGGACACGTCTCATCGCCGGGCGGCTGCAGTGGCCCAAAGGAGCCAGCTTCACCGAGACGCGGATGCTATACGTGTGGCCGCATCGGGCATGGGTATAAAAGCTGCCCACAGAGCCAACCTCAAGCGATGCAATATCAATCACGCCCACTTCCAACCCTCAAGGTCCGCGTCGACGGCATCGGAGAACTGACAGCTCTCGTTGATACCGGAGCTCAACGTACGGCGTTGCTTCGCCGCCACGCCTCCGAACCTCTCCAGCCTTGGACTGAGCCACACTGCGGGGTCTCGGTGGCGACGTACTACCGGTCGGTGCCCTAAACCTGCAACTCAACACCGAGGCCGGCAGCAAGTTTTTGTCCTCGGTGCCCGTCTTCGACGACCTGCCCACAGACATGGTTTTAGGGGCCGACTACCTGCTCTCCGGGGAAGTGCGCCTCACGGTGGAAGGAAATACCGTCAACCTCCATCCTGTGGCCCCAAGTGTGCCTCCGGCGCAATCCCAAGGTGAGCTGACGACGCCACTTACACTTCCCGCAATACTCGAGAGGCACGCATCGCTCTTCGCTGATACTACTAATCAGCTTCCCGGAACTAGCGTGCTAGTGCACCATATTACTACCGACAATCATCCGCCGGTTGTCCATACCGTTACGTAGATATGCCGAACGAGAGCGGATATTAATTGACCAGCAGGTGCAAGAAATGCTTGCCGCAAGCATAATCAGGCCATCTTCTAGCCCGTGGGCAGCACCTGTTGTCCTAGTCCGTAAAAAGGACGGCAATCTCCGATTCTGTTTGACTACCGAGAGTGAACAAGCACACCATACCAGACTCGTACCCGCTGCCACGCATGACGACGCTAATGCGCCGCCGTACGAAAAGCGAGGTTCTTTTCGTCGCTAGATTTAACAAGCAGGGTATTGGCCGATCAACGTGGCTGAAGAAGATAAGTCTAAGAGACGGCCTTCCGAACACCATCTGGCTTGTACGAGTTAATCGGGATGCCGTTCGGTCTGCGAACTGCTCCAAGCACCTTTCGCGTGCCATGAACACAGTGTTAGGCACAACTGATAGACCGTGCCTGCGTCGTGTACCTCGATGACGTTCTAAGTCATCGGGAAGGAGGGGAAACAGAAAAACACATCTACAAAATCTCGACACGGTTCTGCAGAGGCTACACAACACCGGCTTTCGACTAACCGCGAGAAGTGCCAGTTTGGGGTTGACGGACAATATCTTATCTTGGTTATCAGATATCTCATAATGGCGTACGACCCTTGCCTGAACGCATAGACGCCGTTGCCAAAATACCCTGCACCAACATCTATAAAACAGCTCCAGGTATTCCTAGGAATGGCGTCATACTTGCGCAAGGTTTGTACCGAGCTTTGCGTCAACTGCTGCTCCACTCACGGACTTACTGAAGAAAAACGCCCAATTCAGTGGGGTCCTTTGCAGGATAACGCCTTCCAAACCCTCAAACACCAGCTTACACATAGCCCGGTGCTCTGCCACTTTAATGAAGATTGGATGACAGAAGTCCATACTGATGCGAGTCAGATTGGCCTAGGGGCGGTTTTACTTCAACGTGACTCGAGTGGGCGTGGGCACGTCATCTGCTACGCCAGTCGTAAACTATCGGACCGCAGAACGGCATTATCTATTCGAATGAACTGGAGTGTTTGGCTGTAGTATGGAGTGTGGATGAAAAGTTCCGCCACTACTTGTTTGGCCGACACTTCACGGTAGTAACAGACAACTCCGCGATTGCGTGGATGTTCCAGAAGCAGCACCTCAAGCACAAGTTTGCCCGATGGATTGTTCGGCTCCAAGACTATACGTACTACATCCGTCACCGTGCTGGAGCACAAAATCAGCTTGCGGACGCTTTATCGCGAATCCGATCGAGAGAATCTCCACACAAAATCGAGAAACCTGGATCCTGTTTTCTCAACAGGACGTGACCAAGGATCAGCAAGCCGATGAAAGACTCGCATCCGTTATAGACTCCATTGGCGATGCGGGACGCAATGCCAAGTTTGTCTTACGTAATGGAACGCTGTATCGGCGTCACTGGGCCGATAAAAGCACCGAGTGTCATCTCCTGTCATTCCTGACACCTTAAGATCGAGCGTACTACGCGCCATCCATGACACTCCCGAGGGAGGCCATGTTGGCTACAGAGCCAACCTTACGCAAGGCACAAGAACGTTTTTGGTGGCCGAAAAATGGATATAAAAGCGTGCGTCATACGTTGCCAGTTGCGAGATGTTGTCAGCAACACAAACGACGTCCTGGAGCTCGACATGGACTTCTTACGCCGATCAAGCCTCCAGAGACAGTTTTTCCACACGTTGGGCATAGATACATCGGGCCTCTTCCAATGACGACAGGGGCAATCGTTACATTATACTCGCTGTGGACTACTTGTCCAAGTTCGTAGAGGTCGCGGCCGTGCCTTCGCTTGCTGCTAGCCATGTATCCGATTCCTGAAAGATCGCTTCGAATGGCGACACTGTCTTCCTAACAAGTTGATCTCCGACCGGTCGACCACCCTTTCGCAGTCGCGAGCTCCGCACTTACCTACAACAAGCTGGAGTGGACCATCACTTCGCGTCGGCATACCATCCACAGGCGAACGGACTGACCGAAAGGTCGAACCAGACTATCCAGGCTAGACTCGCACCGTACTGTAGAATCACAAACGAGGTGAGGCCCGACTGGGATGATCATCTCCAAGCAGCTGCGTACGCAGTGAACACGGCGGCACACAGCTCCACAGGAATTTGCCCCTACGAGATTGTCTATGGTCAGCTCCGCAACTGAATGCTACGTTCGGTTTGGACACTCCCGTTTAAAGTAGGGCGTTCCGCTGCACGCCAGACACTTTGTCGCGATATCCGTGTGGAGGCGCGTAGGAGGATTGTGCATGCTCAACAGGCACAAAAGCGATACTACGACCGACGCCACCGTCCCGCGCCGAAATACAGTGTAGGTGATGAGGGTGTGGCTACAGCGAGGTGCGCCATCGTCTTCAAACAAACTGCACCCAAAGTACGACGGCCCTTACATTATTTCTGAGCGCTTGGGAGATAACACTTGGCGAGTACGTTCCACAGCTTCTGATACGCGCAGAAGACAAGAGAAAACGGAATAACTTTGCGGTGCATGTGTCGCGGATGAAGAACTGCATACGTCGGCAAACGTGACATTGGTTTGTGTTTTTCTTACAGGAGTAGACCAGCTGCAGCGTGGCCGAGTGTAATGATGACAAAGCGGCGATCGTGCTCGGCGCATACGTGGCGGGACGGAGAAGACGAGGAAGGAGAAAGGCAGAATAAGAACAGCCGGCCTGCAGCAAAGGCGTTGTCTCTTATTTCTCGTCTCTACAATGTATGATGACAAAGCGGCGATCGTGCTCGGCGCATACGTGGCGGGACGGAGAAGACGAGGAAGAGGAAAGGAGAATAAGAACAGCCGGCCTGCAGCAAAGGCGTTGTCTCTTATTTCTCGTCTCTACAATGGCGCAGTCGCGAACTACTGACCCCGATATCCCTGCGTCCACTACACTTCGAAGTGGACGAGTGCTCTCGAACTCCCCACCGATCACGGACGGCGTCCAAGCCTCCACGGCGGCACCGCATCATGACTGCAGCGAGCCATTTCTCGAGGCTTCTCTCTGTTCGCCCAAGAGCTCAAGACATCCGGGTTTGGCTGCGCCTCTTTTGGATCGTTCAACGAGAACGAAATTCCATATTTTCAAGGATTCAAGGATGACCCTACCAACTGGGTAAGCGTGATAAACTCGGTTGCCCTTAAATACTCGTGGAGCGACACGATTAAGAAGTCGGTCGCTGAGGACGTTTGCGAGGATCTGCCCAAGCGTGGCATCGTTTCCAAGGCAGTACATACGCTACATGGCAAACATGGAGCGCGGGCCCTGATGTCCGCGTTTGCGCCGCTTCCGAGCGCTTACGACGACCGTTTCATGACCATGCGGTCACGCCGGCAAGGTGCAACCGAGGACGTCGCGACTTACATCTACGACAAGCTGGACCTTTTACAAGCTTGCGATATACAGTGGACCTCCTCCGCAGCCAGGCAGTACATCATCGACGGGATCCATGACTCGACGCACGCAGCCGTCTTGTCCGCCTACAACCACCCAGTCCACATCTCCACTTTCGTACGCCAGGCAATGGAGTTGCAGGACACGTCTCATCGCCGGGCGGCTGCAGTTGGCCCAAAGGAGTCAGCTTCACCGAGACGCGGATGCTATACGTGTGGCCGCATCGGGCATGGGTATAAAAGCTGCCCACAGAGCCAACCTCAAGCGATGCAATATCAATCACGCCCACTTCCAACCCTCAAGGTCCGCGTCGACGGCATCGGAGAACTGACAGCTCTCGTTGATACCGGAGCTCAACGTACGGCGTTGCTTCGCCGCCACGCCTCCGAACCTCTCCAGCCTTGGACTGAGCCACCACTGCGGGGTCTCGGTGGCGACGTACTACCGGTCGGTGCCCTAAACCTGCAACTCAACACCGAGGCCGGCAGCAAGTTTTGTCCTCGGTGCCCGTCTTCGACGACCTGCCCACAGACATGGTTTTAGGGGCCGACTACCTGCTCTCCGGGGAAGTGCGCCTCACGGTGGAAGGAAATACCGTCAACCTCCATCCTGTGGCTCCAAGTGTGCCTCCGGCGCAATCCCAAGGTGAGCTGACGACGCCACTTACACTTCCCGCAATACTCGAGAGGCACGCATCGCTCTTCGCTGATACTACTAATCAGCTTCCCGGAACTAGCGTGCTAGTGCACCATATTACTACCGACAATCATCCGCCGGGTGTCCATACCGTTACGTAGATATGCCGAACGAGAGCGGATATTAATTGACCAGCAGGTGCAAGAAATGCTTGCCGCCAGCATAATCAGGCCATCTTCTAGCCCGTGGGCAGCACCTGTTGTCCTAGTCCGTAAAAAGGACGGCAATCTCCGATTCTGTGTTGACTACCGAGAGCTGAACAAGCACACCATACCAGACTCGTACCCGCTGCCACGCATTGACGACGCTATTGACGCCGTACGAAAAGCGAGGTTCTTTTCGTCGCTAGATTTAAAAGCAGGGTATTGGCAGATCAACGTGGCTGAAGAAGATAAGTTTAAGACGGCCTTCCGAACACCATCTGGCTTGTACGAGTTTAATCGGATGCCGTTCGGTCTGCGAACTGCTCCAAGCACCTTTCAGCGTGCCATGAACACAGTGTTAGGCACACTGATAGACCGTGCCTGCGTCGTGTACCTCGATGACGTTCTAGTCATCGGGGAAACAGAAAAACAACATCTACAAAATCTCGACACGGTTCTGCAGAGGCTACACAACACCGGCTTTCGACTTAACCGCGAGAAGTGCCAGTTTGGGTTGACGACAATATCTTATCTTGGTTATCAGATATCTCATAATGGCGTACGACCCTTGCCTGAACGCATAGACGCCGTTGCCAAATACCCTGCACCAACATCTATAAAACAGCTCCAGGTATTCCTAGGAATGGCGTCATACTTGCGCAAGTTTGTACCGAGCTTTGCGTCAACTGCTGCTCCACTCACGGACTTACTGAAGAAAAAACGCCAATTTCAGTGGGGTCCTTTGCAGGATAACGCCTTTCCAAACCCTCAAACACCAGCTTACACATAGCCCGGTGCTCTGCCACTTTAATGAAGATTGGATGACAGAAGTCCATACTGATGCGAGTCAGATTGGCCTAGGGGCGGTTTTACTTCAACGTGACTCGAGTGGGCGTGGGCACGTCATCTGCTACGCCAGTCGTAAACTATCGGACGCAGAACGGCATTATCATTCGAATGAACTGGAGTGTTTGGCTGTAGTATGGAGTGTGATGAAAAGTTCCGCCACTACTTGTTTGGCCGACACTTCACGGTAGTAACAGACAACTCCGCGATTGCGTGGATGTTCCAGAAGCAGCACCTCAAGCACAAGTTTGCCCGATGGATTGTTCGGCTCCAAGACTATACGTACGACATCCGTCACCGTGCTGGAGCACAAAATCAGCTTGCGGACGCTTTATCGCGAAATCCGATCGAGGAATTCTCCACACAAATCGAGAAACCTGGATCCTGTTTCTCACAGGACGTGACCAAGGCTCAGCAAGCCGATGGAAGACTCGCATCCGTTATAGACTCCATTGGCGATGCGGGACGCAATGCCAAGTTTGTCTTACGTAATGGAACGCTGTATCGACGTCACTGGGCCGATAAAAGCACCGAGTGTCATCTCCTGGTCATTCCTGACACCTTAAGATCGAGCGTACTACGCGCCATCCATGACACTCCCGAGGGGAGGCCATGTTGGCTACAGAGCCACCTTACGCAAGGCACAAGAACGTTTTGGTGGCCGAAAATGGATAAAGCGTGCGTTCATACGTTGCCAGTTGCGAGATTTGTCAGCAAACAACAAACGGACGTCCTGGAGCTCGAACTGGACTTCTTACGCCGATCAAGCCTCCAGAGACAGTTTTCCACACGTTGGGCATAGATCACATCGGGCCTCTTCCAATGACGACAGCGGGCAATCGTTACATTATACTCGCTGTGGACTACTTGTCCAAGTTCGTAGAGGTCGCGGTCCGTGCCTTCGCTTGCTGCTAGCCATGTCATCCGATTCCTGAAAGATCGCTTCGAATGGCGACCGGTCTTCCTAACAAGTTGATCTCCGACCGGTCGACCACCTTTCGCAGTCGCGAGCTCCGCACTTACCTACAACAAGCTGGAGTGGTACCATCCACTTCGCGTCGGCATACCATCCACAGGCGAACGGACTGACCGAAAGGTCGAACCAGACTATCCAGGCTAGAACTCGCACCGTACTGTAAGAATCACAAACGAGGTGAGGCCGACTGGGATGATCATCTCCAAGCAGCTGCTGTACGCAGTGAAACACGGCGGCACACAGCTCCACAGGGAATTTGCCCCTACGAGATTGTCTATGGTCAGCTCCCGCAACTGAATGCTACGTTCGGTTTGGACACTCCCGTTAAAGTAGGGCGTTCCGCTGCACGCCAGACACTTTGTCGCGATATCGTGTGGAGGCGCGTAGGAGGATTGTGCATGCTCAACAGCACAAAAGCGATACTACGACCGACGCCACCGTCCCGCGCCGAAATACAGTGTAGGTGATGAGGTGTGGCTACAGCGAGGTGCGCCATCGTCTTCAAACAAACTGCACCCAAAGTACGACGGCCCTTACATTATTTCTGAGCGCTTGGGAGATAACACTTGGCGAGTACGTTCCACAGCTTCTGATACGCGCAGAGACAAGAGAAAACGGAATAACTTTGCGGTGCATGTGTCGCGGATGAAGAACTGCATACGTCGGCAAACGTGACATTGGTTTGTGTTTTTCTTACAGGAGTAGACCAGCTGCAGCGTGGCCGAGTGTAATGATGACAAAGCGGCGATCGTGCTCGGCGCATACGTGGCGGGACGGAGAAGACGAGGAGGAGAAAGCAGAATAAGAACAGCCGGCCTGCAGCAAAGGCGTTGTCTCTTATTTCTCGTCTCTACAATATATATATATATATATATATATATATATATATATATATATATATATATAATATAATATATATGGAGCGTGCTCCCTGAGGCAGATAGGTTAAAAACAAGCGTATTATAGGGCGAACTTGATTGATTGATTGATTTGGGGTTCAACGTCCAAACCACATACATGATTATGAGAGACGCCGTAGTGGAGGGCTCCGAAATTTCGACCACCTGGGGTTCTTTAACGTGCACCCACTTGTGCCCACGATTCTAAAGACTGGGGTGTTCAAGTCCGAGTAGCCGAGTGGCACAGATCCAACTATCTTCCTCTTCCTCGTTGCCGGAGCGCACGAACGCGTGGCGCATGCCAGCCAGGTCTTGCTTGTGCTCTTGCCACGATGATTGCGGCGGGCTACTTGAACGTGGCGAACCTGTCGCGGCAATATATATATATATATATATATATATATATATATATATATAATATATAAAGAAGTGTATACTTAAGGGCTCGTTTTTCTGTGTTTTACACAATATAGAAGATCTAACAGACAATAATTTGACATTTGTAAGTTGTGTAAGTTTATAGCACGTATGCTTGTACGCGTGGGCAGTTTGATGTCGCGTGTACGGAATGTGACACTTGCCGCTTTGAATGCGATGGACGCGCACCTATTGAATTTGCGAAGTTGTCCAGCAGCCATACACGCGTGAATCTCTGCCTCACGTCGATAGTACGATGGAAAAAAACATTTAAAAAGGCGCTTACCATGCATAAGCTTCGCCGACAGTGGCGCTCAGTGACGTGAAAATCGTCCCGTTGGCACCCGCGATGGAGATATATAGCGAAATTCTCGTTCTTACGAATTCTGCATGATGGCCCACCATACAATGCTCGCATTTAGTAAATATCGCGCGCGAGAAACTCGTGATTTTAAAGGGACACTGAAGAGAAACAATGACTTGATTTAGGTTGATAAACGGCACTCTGACGATTCTCACGCCACATGTTTTTTACTATCGTAAGTTTGTCATTTGAGAGAGAAAATCAACGTGGTGTGTCATTTTTAAAATGCGCCCCGAAATCTCCGTGCGTGACTTCAAACAGTTTCGAAATGTATTTTCGGTATTTCACGACGTTGGCTCGGTTAAATTTTCTGAAACTTTGTACGCTAGAGTACGTGGAACACACTGATGACAATGTACTATCGGCGTCAAATGAAACCAGAACAGAGGCGAGCCTTCGTGATGGGGTATAGTGCCCGCCGTCCACTTATCACCACGGTCAGGCGCGCGCATCCTGTCCGGCATCTCTGCGCATAAATGTGTGCCTGTTCATGGTGATAAGTGGACGGCACGCACATATGCCATCACGAAGGCTCGCCGCTGTTCGGGTTTCATTTGACGCCGATGGTACTTCGTATTTATTGATTAGAAGCTACGCATGACTCGGTGGACACCTTCGAAATCTATGACGTCACTGTGCTTGGTGCAGAAATCTTTAGGCGGCGTCATCCCCCCACCCCCCGCATTTTCTTTTCGCGCGCTCACCAAGTGTCGCGGTAAGAGTGGTGTTTTGATTGTGAAGTAGGCTTTACTAATACGCGAAAATGTTTTGCTCTTCAGTGGGCCTTTGATATCGCTGATTGAACTGCTTACATGTGCTTGACGCATGGCAGCAGGAGGATTTCTCTTGGAAAATAAATGATGACGATGCTCAGAACGCAGTTAAACGAGCTAAAGATATACACTAGTTTATGCGAACGTGCTCGCATTTCTCTGAATTGGGGGTTCTTTCGAGGGTTTAGGTGTGCTATGCTATCGGTCGTCCTAAACACTTCTAATAATGAATGCGGCGGCTAGGTCTTGTGTGTGTAGTTTGTGTGTTGTGTGTGTGTTCACGTTGGCCAGAAGATGTACAAAGGTGTTAAAGGCATCCATCCCCTCTGAAAAATTCGGGCAGCGCTAAGCTCTAGAGGGGCGAACCCTTGAGGAAGCAGCGGCATGGGGTAGCCAGAAAGTAGCACACCGGGCCCGCCCCCACCCCTTCGTATTTTTTCGCCGTCTTGTATAGTGAATAAAAAAAGACAATTTTAGTGGGGCGCCCTTCCTGAAATGAAAGAGGTGCCCCCTCCTCCTCTCCTCCTCCCCGAAAACAATTTCTGGCTATAGTATACGCGGCCTGATCAGCTGATCTGGTGGCTTTCCCTCCTTTTTCACGTTCGATCACTTCACTTTCCCAGCCTTTGCTACACTATACAATCTTGTATTGCTCTCTCTCTCTCTCTCTCTCTCTCTATTTATATTCTTTTATGTGTCTGTTTCTGTCTTTTTTTCTGTCTTCCTATCATCTTAGGGCCGAAGCAGGCTTGTCCGGTGTCCGTATATCATGCTACGTTATATGGGAGAAATCGGGACAAACGTACGGTAGTGTGAGACTCCCAAAAGAGGTTTCACAATAGACTAATGTCAATCAGAATTGTGACGGAGCAATATAAAAACACCTATAAGCACACCCCTTTCGTACTTGTCGACAAGCTTCGTCGTGAACATGGCATGGACATTAGGCTCTATAGCTTCGCCCACTGGTCATGATTTTTCTAGTTTCTTCTCTTTCTCTCTATTTCCCCCTCTCTCTCTCACCTGCCTCTGGGCACACTAGTTCTCTCACCTTCTACCTTTTATCTTTTTTTCTCTCTCTCTCTCTATACTCCATCTCTCGCCCATCAGTGTTATTGCATCCCAGGCGTGACAAAAGGGCGCACGTGTTTTTGAGAGCTAAGCAGAAGCTACTTCTGTTTAGACGAAAGAGTATACTTCTGCTTAGACGGAAAGAGTGCGTGCCGGTTAATCGCGATGACGCTGAGTTGATGGGAGTCACGGTGATGATGAATAGTCATTCAGAGCGTGTCACGTAGCCTAACGAAAAAAAAATATAACGGCTCCCCAGTTAAAGGGGACCTGAAACACTTTTTGCCTCACTTGCCTCGCTAATTCACTGACGCAAAATTTTTAGGAATCCGTCTAGTACGAGCTGAGATTCACAAAAGTTGCAAAGTTAGATGGGCTTACTACGAGTGATTTTTGAGATTATTCGGTGATTTGTCGAGAGAAGAAGGAAAACGATTTTTAGCTGAATTCAATAATTTATTGTATATTCCAGGCAGCGCGCTGCGCTATATAATTTGGCTCATGTGTTGTCGGGAGCCTCTACTACAGATCGGCAGCGTTTCTGACCATGTTCTAAAAGCAGTTCAGGGTTCTTTAAAGAAATAAAAGTGTTCGGGCGTGAACAGAAAGTGGCGGCTATTGATTCCACCTCCCCGAGGCACATGTTGTACTTAAGTGCGAGCTTTGGCCCGCGTAGTGCGCGTGGTCCCACTTTCTTGGTTGACATTACGGGAAAGTCGAAAGGGGGGGGGGGGATCTCAGTTGCGCGCGCATTCACCTTCGCGCAACGTGAAAACTGCGGATGCGGACTCGACACCGGTCTGGTGCGGGGACAAGAGCACGAATAATCGCCGCTGACACGTTCACCTTGAAAATCGGAGTGGTCGCAAAGGTCGCGAGCAATGTTCAGCGGCTTCGGCGCGGTTTCGAACGCGCGCTTCCGCAAAATAACGCAGATAAAGAAAATAATGATAATTATTAAAAAAAATAGATGGCTCGCTCGTCCTTGCAGTGCAGCGACCGTGCGTAATGACATTGACGCTGCCTCGACCCTGGGGATAATGACCGTCTGCATATCGAAAGTAATAACCAGCATTCGTTGCGTTCAGATCGCAAGGAGGCGCACGCAGTGGTCAGCGCAAGCGTCAACGTCGGTGCGGCATGAGACTGTGTTGTGGCAGCTGCCTGCGGAGAACTGTGAGCGTAATTGATATCTATCGTTGTCTTGTAGGTTTGCACCAAAATGTATTTTTTGGTGTGTGTTTCAGTACCATTTCATTTTCCATCAAGAAACTTTAGTGTCATCCACGTGGACGCGCGCTCCTTCTGTATTTTTTTTTCTTTCTGATGTGATGCAGATAGGCGCACGCCAGCAGTGAAAACTTTTTGGCTATGAGATCCAGCCAATGGGTTAATAGAATTTGCTAATTGCCAGTTATATTCTTATTTGTTACAACAATTTTGAAGTGTTGACGTCAATAGCGTAATGAAGCTGTGTCGTGCTTACCGGAATTCCGTCAACTATAGCATCACTTTTCAGATGCCATTTTCGACAGGCCGTGAAAACAAGTGTCCCTGGAACATT